>CM069917.1:6798156-6995147 GCA_036172215.1 Camellia granthamiana
AATTCCATCGTTAGAACAACCTTCGTTGAATTTGCTTGACCTATCGAATAATAGCCTGGAAGGCGAAATCCCAGCGAGTTTATTGTCATTCGATATGAGAGCATTCCAGGGAAATGTAGGGCTTTGTGGTCCGAAGATAGGTAATGCATGCAGTATGGATGCTAAAATGCCTCACCCAACACCGTCACCAAACTCCGACAATGCTGACCCTAACGAGTCAAACAAGATCGCCGCCGGGCTCATGACAACCACTGTGGTTATTCTCTCCATCATGATCGTGGCGATCTTCGTGCTCAAGCGGAGGCAAGAGAACTTCAATTTGCTCGAGAAGGAAAATCTTGAGGAGACAGTGGAGGTACGGTTGGTACATAATATGATGCTGTTTGGTACAGTTTACAAAACTGCCTATAAATTTATTTGTTTTTATTTTGAAGATATAGGTTAGTCTATTCAGTGCAACTTCTGATGATCAGGCACAACATATGCTATTTTAATTTTAAAATGATTTCTTATTCATCGTTTTGATATGTTATTACACTAACTAACAGGTTCGCGTGTCAAGTGTAAGTAAAAAGGATATGAACTCGAGTCGAAAAGGCATGGGGTCGAGTAAGAGGGGGTCCCGCAACGGGAAAGGTGGCGGGGCCGACCTCGTGTTGGTGAATGAAGAGAGTGTTGCGTTTGGGTTGACGGATTTGATGAAGGCAGGGGCAGAGGTGCTGGGGAATGGGTCGTTGGGGTCATCGTACAAGGCGATGATGACGAATGGGATGACAGTGGTGGTGAAGAGGATAAAGGAAATGAACAAGTTGGGGAAAGAAGGGTTTGATGCAGAGATCAAAAGGCATGGCAGGTTAAGGCACCAGAATGTGTTGCCACCGTTGGCTTACCATTATCGGAAAGATGAGAAGTTGCTAGTCTCTGAGTTTGTTCCCAAAGGAAGCTTACTCTACCTATTGCATGGTATGAATCTAACTTTTAGCCTTTTACATAACTTTATGGTAATAACTAAGTTTTTATTTTTATAATTTTTTTTATAACTGGTGTGACTTTAAATGATTAAACTTTTTAATAAAATATTGTGCAAAATTTTTGATATTTTTTTTAGAATCCCTAACATTTTTGCTTTTGTTTTTAAGAAATATAAGCTTTTCAAAAGTCAAACGAAACTTAATTAGTTTCCAAGTCAATTCAAATTTTGTCAATAGGGACAATGGCGATATTTGTTTGTTCAACTAGACTAAGTGAAATTATTTAGAATGTCCTTAATTAAGAGAAAGATTAATTGAATCATATCTTGTTTTGTATTTGATTTAAATCACTAGACATGGACGATATAATACGTAGTTCAAGAATATTTTGATAAACCTTTAATTTGTATCCTTTTAGTTCTCTCATTTTGCATCACCTACTCCCATAAGACTCAATAGTCTCCCATATGTGGCCTATATAATCCGAAAGACTCTCAATTCAAAAGTTCACTTTCGTATCCAAACTTAAAATTTAGAATTGACTAGGTTACTAGTCCAATCCTCTAACCTTATCCCCAAACAAACAAAGCCTTACTTCCTAATCTTTTCTTTCATATGATGAAGGTTTTCTTGACATTGTAACTAGTGAATGCAATCACATATCTGATATACCCTTACAACTTGCTGAGAATCTTCTGTTCCATTCTCTCTTGTCATTTTGTCTCAAACTCCTTATCTATCACATGATCGAAGTCATAAAGATAAATTGTGTGGTACAAAAGTGATTTTGGACAAAGAGTAGAACAGATGATCCAATTCCTCCACAATTTTATATTTGCATCCTTCTCTTCTTATATGTCCTCAAAAACACCTATGATTTCCAATAATAACTCTAAATTTTTAGGTGATCGCGGACCTAGCCATGCCGAGCTCAACTGGCCAACCCGTCTAAAGATTGTTCAAGGAATTGCCAGAGGATTAGGCTACCTCCACACTGAGCTAGCTTCCTCCGACTTACCTCATGGCAATCTCAAATCAAGCAATGTTCTTGTCAGCCCGGACTCTGAGCCATTGCTCGTAGACTATGGATTCAACTCATTGGTAAGCAACCCACAAGCCATTCAATCACTGCTTGCCTACAAGTCCCCAGAAGCCATTAAAACCCAAGAAGTTTCTCCAAAATGTGACGTTTACTGTCTGGGAATCGTAATCTTGGAAATCCTCACCGGTAAATTCCCTTCCCAGTACCTCAACAACGGGAAGGGAGGGACCGATGTGGTCCAGTGGGTGAGATCGGCCATTTCTGAGGGTAGAGAAGCTGAAGTACTTGATCCGGAGATCACAAACTCGAAAAAATCAGTGAGGGAGATGGAAAGGCTACTCCATATCGCTGCAGCGTGCACAGAGAGTAATCCTGATCAACGGCCAGAAATGGGAGAGGTGGTTAGAAAGATTGAGGAGGTGCGAATTGAGGGTGATCATGAGGCTAGAACGATTGAAGTGTTACCGTCACTGAGAGATGGGTATGCTGATCAAACGTATAATAATGCACACGTAGCGAATGTGCAAGAGGGCTACGGTGGGGTGCTGGGGAGGAGATATGACGGGTCTGGAGACCGATCAACGTATAAAAATAATGATAGCTTTGCATTTGACATATCCTGATTGGGTGGTGTTTGGAAGCTAAGGCATGGCATGGAATGGAAATCCCAGAAACAAAATGTTTTCTTGGAACTGGAAAGAAAGAATATGATGAGAAAATGAAATTCTGGAGAGAGAGAGAGAGAGAGAGAGAGAGAGAGAGAGAGTGTTTTAGGCTCCGTTTAGCTTAGTTTTAAAATCATGATTTGATTTGAATGGGTAGAAGGATAAGAAGAAGTACTGTGTGTGTATATATACTGTGATTCAATGTATATTCAACTTCTGAATTGGCTAATGTGGATTGTAATTACATGCTTGTTTTTAAAAGAAATACATTGCCTCGAAGGGCTAATAGAACAGAGAGACACCGTAATGAAATTTGTTGTATTTTATGTACTGGGAAAGTGTAGTAGAAGAAGTTCATTAGTAACCATGGTTTGTTTGTTTTGCAATGCTTTCGTTTACAGCATTTTGCTTTTGTTGGACAATTGGACAATCTTCAATGTAAAAAATAAAACTGAAACAAATAAAATAAATTATTTATAGAACATTTTTGTTCTAGAAAATAAAAACATCAAGACTATGATCAAGTTGAATGTGTGACATTTTGTCCTTAAGATAAGTTTGCTGCTGCACAGGTGCTCGCGGATTAATGACGTCTATCTTTCAGGATACAATAATAAAAAATCATAGATTATAGTAACACTACAAACAATCTGTCAAGCGAACCAGCCCTCAGTTTTGCAACTCTCTGAAAACTCTATGAACTAATATGAAGAACAAGCGCAAGAGGGAAGAAAAATGGGAAGAAATGAATGAATTGAATCTGCTGGATAATTCTTTATTTATAGGCAAAGAGGTGTCTGTTCAGGAAAACTCTTCGAAGAGGCGTGAAATTTGAATTGCTGGAAAATGAAGAGAGGCGACTGGAGAGGCATGGTTTCGGGAAGGCAAAATTTGAATTAATTCGTTAGGAATTTCAAGAATTTGAAAAAATTCAAACGAATTTTGTCTAAAAAATTAAAGTTAGGACCCGTCCCACAACATGCACCCGGCACTGCTTGGCCGCACGCGTGGTGGATTTGGGTCAAGCCCACTTTGTCCATAACTCCCCTCTTTACAAAACTTGGGATTCCTCTTGAGACTCATTCCAAGTATGTCAACCTAGAGCTTATAGACTCATAGAAACTCTCATATTGTTTCTGTGTGAGACAACCAAAGCAAGGTAACTTACATTTGTCTCTTCAATTTCCTATCTCATGAAATCAAAAATGACGTCAACTTCCCATTCACCCATAAATGGTTTTGACGAACTATCTTCTCCGTGTGACTTGCCATGCGATAGGGAATACGTTACCACTTGGATCCACCTCAAAAAATGTGTGAGCCCCATTTAAGTTTGGGCTCAAAGTTGTCCCAAATTAGCCTACAAAATCAAAATTTCCAACCGCTTTTGTTTTGTATATTATTTCTGTTTTTTTTTAAAAGTAAAATTAAATCTAAAATTTTCAAAAGCGAAAACAAAAAAGAAAATATTTTCACTTGTTTTCAAAATAAGTTTTCATCCACTGCAACATATTGACATAAAAAAAACAAATATAAGTGCCTATTTGTCAATATAAAAAACATAAGGGCCTAAAAAGAAGAAAAAAATTAATGCTTGTCCCATTTGTTGATCTCATTAAAGAAATGTTTGGGACCTCCTTTGGGGATGGCTCTCATACCCCCAAAGTGATCATGGCCGTCCAGGTATGTATTGGGTCTACTCATATATATGTAGGGTTCATATAATGAGTGATTCAAATTTGTAAGGGTCTTGTGAGAGTGGGAGTCTCAATCATTACTCTTTTTCTGATAAGGGATTTATAGGCATAAGATTTTACAGAGGTAGAGGCACAATCATCACAAAATCAACAAGGTTATAATGAAAAAGGATTGAATGGCTTGGCAAAGCACAAGACTTCCTCATCAGTAAGGTGTAATTTTTGCTTGATAAAAAAGGATTGAAGGAGGATCAACCTAACAGCTTTTTTTCAATGTGACTAAAGAGTCCCGACCCGAATAGCTATGGAGCTAGACATGGACTTAAATGGGCCTAGGGGAACTATAGGAACTCCCTCAAGACGAGCTTGAACTATAAATTAATTCGACCCCCAACCCCACCATGTCCTAGCAAGCGGATACTAGGAGTAGAGTTTGATGGAAACCGCTTCGCCTCCATAAATACTCGAACTCAAAGCTGCTTGTTCACTAAACTCAATCAGAGTGAACTTTTGCCTGCTAGGCTACCATCCTTGGTGGCCAGTAAAATTCAATTTACGGGAAATTATTCAATTCTTTTAGGATAAGTTGAGTGTGGCCAAATAATATGAAAAGTATCAATTAATAAGTGAATTGGAATATTATATTAAGAGTATCTAATAAAATTATTTTTTTATAATTTACACACATTAGTGTTATGCCCTAAAAAAATAATTGAGACTTCCAAGTTCCAACTCATTGACAGTGCAAAAAATACAAGTCAACCCTTCTCTAACATACATCATATAGCCATTAATTACAGCTGGAGCTGATATATGAATATTTGGATATATAGGTCCACATATAATGGCTCCTAACCTGGAAAGCAACAATAGCCTACCTTTGAACTTTGAACTGAAAGTCCCACATTAATAAAATAAATGAAGAACAGTGATGTCAGCTCTGCATATTGGCACTTCTAGCAATGAAAAAATTAATGAAGCTAAAGATTAATCATTATTTTTAATTTGAACATGATTTGGATGTTTTTATGAGATTTCAAATAAAAAGCCAACTGTATTTCTTTTTCTTTTTTTTTTTCAAATCATACAATACAAAAAGAAAGGTTTTGCCGCCATTTTATAAATCCCACGAAAAGTCTTCCCAGCATTTCAGAACAATTTCACAAAAAATTGGTGCCGGGAAAATTTCTAGGCAAAATGATTGAGCTCTAAATTGTGAGTTCTAGGAGAGCTTTAAATTGTGGGTCACACTGTGTGATGTGATATTTTGTTTTGTTTTTTTTTTTTTTGATTGACACATCAATAGAGCTCTTATTAGAGTTATATTATTAGAGTTCTGAATCACTACTCAATTTCTAGTATTTATTAAATGTAGGGAAAATCAGTATTTCTTTTTCTATTTATGATTTTAGTTGGAATGCAACGGGACTATTTGGTGTAACTTTTGTTAAGCAAAAAATTGATAAGTAGAAAATATAAACTAAAAGCACTCTTTTCTAGCTTAAACAGTTTATTTAGGTTATTTAGAGCATCTCCAACGGTGAACTTTTTTTTTCATCAAATCTGAGGAAAAAAAAGGACGATTTTCTTAATTTGCTACCACTGGCTCCAACAGTGAGCATCAAAAGGGAGAGGAGTGACTGGTTGGTCGACCGGCGGGTCGATCGGCTGGTCAACCGGTAAGGCCATTATTATTTTTTTCACCCACTAACAGTGCATAGCCAAATTGAAGAACAAAATTAATCAAGAATTGCAGACAACCCAGATGAAATTAAGGACAACCCAGATAAACCTAGATGAAATTAAGGACAACCCAGATGAAATCTAACCTTAAGACACTTAACAGCAATGAAGATTAGACGCTCAATTCCTCAAGAAGAATTGCACGAAGAATGTGAAGTGGGAAGGCAAAGAGACCAACATCTATGTAACTTTAAATGGAGTTGTGTAGCTTGATCTGACTCACTAGATGATTTATTAGGAAAGCTCATAATCTACTCTGTTCTGTGCCTCTGATTTGCTATTTGGGTTCCATTGTTTTTCCTTGAATTCCGATCTATCTCTCTTTCATTTTCTGGGTATTGATTTGCTGAGTTGGGTGTCTTGAAATCCCAATAGTTTTGCTCTTATGAGGGTCGATTAGGTTTTGCACACTGATATTCTATTTTTCAACAGAGTACTTGCTACTACCATTGTTACTCATTCGAGCTATCAATTTCTTCTGGGTTTATTTCAGATCTTCGAAATAGGTTGTTCCAATGGTGGATCTGAGTGATAAAGTTAGTGATCACTAGCTTCTCTCTCATTTTTTCACTTCAATTGATCTTCGAGATAGAGTTTTGATTTGATTGTGCGATGCAGGGATCAGAGTCTGAAGACATGATCAGCAAAACCCCTTCGAGCTTTGCTGGGTCTGAAAACAGAGCAGAAGAAATCAAAGAAAATACACCTTCGAGCTCTGCAAAAAAAATCTGTATCTGTCTGGGTCTCTTTCTCTCAATTTGAAGGGTCGACCGGTTGGTCAACCGGCAGGTTGACTGGTAAGACTAAATTTTTTTTTTTTTAACCTATTTAAACCTTTTGACCTGTTTGAACCTACTTATTTGAAAGGGAACCGGTCGACCGGTTGGTCAACCGGCCAGTCAACCGACTGGTTGACCGGTTGGTCTCCTCCAACGGTCACGCACAGTAATTTGGTGAAACTTGTATTCTCAGTTTGATGATTTTTTTGTTGAATTCTCATTTTGATACCAATTTAATAAAACCGTTGAAGCTTCAAAAAGTGTATTTTTCACCAAATTTCAAATCTGATGCCAAGTTTGCTGAACCGTTGGAGATGGTCACACACCATGAATTATAGCAAAAGTTATATCAATCGTATTAACACAAACTCAGAAAAAAAATATTAATATATTATGCGAGACTGTTTGTGCACTTTTTGTTCACGACTTAAAGCCTAAATTAAGTTAAGTTAGAAAAAAATAATTACCTTGAAATTAGGGGAGAAGAGTTTTTGACTTCTATTTTTTAATTATCAATTTTAACCTAAGTTATACATATGAGTAATGATACATTCCTCTAATTTTGGAGTTCTAATTGAGCTCTAATGATGTGACAAGAAATAAAAAAATAATAAATAATAAAATTAAGATCAAAATATCACATCACAGTAAAGTTCACTCTCATTAAAATTCATTAGAATTTATTTATTAGAACTTCCAATCATTTTTCCTATATATATACTAAACAGGTTAAACATTTACTTATCATGATTTGTCAAAAAGATTCTTAAAAAGTCAGTGAAAAAGTCAGTAAATGCATATTTTAATAATTTTTTTATTTTACTGATAAAAAAAAAAAAAAAAAAAAAAAAAAAGGTCAGTGAAAAGGAGGCTGAGAGCACCTTCATTCTGATTTTCGTCGAAGAGTTTGAATTGCAGCCTCACATCTTCCACGAAAGCCGCAACCATTTGCATGCGACCTTCATATTTTGTTTTTCTTTTCTTGTCTATATCCAAAAAAAAGAAAAAAAATTATAATAATTAATAAATACTCACTCTGCACCACTCGTGCAACTCTTAATTTAGGTTTTCACTCTCTTGTATTTATGAATACATGGTCACAAAATTCCTAGAAAAAAGTGTTCAAGCATACATGCATGTGAATAAAAATCTTTGCGTTTAGGCTACGAAATTTAGATAAAGATTTTAAAAGAAAAGATAATTGGTATGAGAAATGCGATTAAAATATAATTTTTTTCCCATTTTTCTCCTATTTTTCTCTTTATTTCTAAATTGTGATATAAATTTATGATTAAAACACAGCTTGAATGCCTATTAATGTATACTAGATGAACTCTCACAAACTTAAGCATTTAAGTTGATATGTTTCAAATAAATATTTTTTGATACAACTTATTATAAATTAAAAATTGATAATCCAAAAACATAAGTTAAAAATACTTCTCTCTTAATTTTTTGATAATTTATTTTAAGTTATTTACACTAATAAGCTAAGCTCATAAATTACTATCAACGAATGTTCGTGGGCTCTCTTGATTCTCAAACCTACAAAATAACCGTCCCATACCTCATCCTTCAATTACTAATTAAAATCAATTAGCCTAAAAAGTATATTATTTTTCAAACTTAACAATATGATAGTCAATTAAATATTTAGGATAATTTTCTTTCTCATATCTAAAATCATCAATAACTTCTTTGTTTTTGAAGATTCAACCTGCCCAATTATATTATTTAGGGAAAAATTATGATACACACCTTTTAAAGGGTGTGTACCATATACACCTTATAATTATAGGAAAAAATAACATATCTCTATACTTTCATAGCCAAATATCTCAAAATAATGTCATAATTAAAAAAAATATATATTGATCATAGTTAAAGAAGAAAATTATATAACTAAGGGTGCATATAATATGGAGTATGTATAATAAAATCCGCTTATTATTTTAATGTCTATAAATCATATATATTCGTACGTGCAAGCGTGCGTGCACGTGCATGTCGGACAATTTTGGGAGTAGATAAGTTGACTTCATTAAATACATCATTTAATTTTCTTAATTAAATTAAGGATTTTTGTGCCTCATCTAGGCACCAAAATCAAACCAAACCAAACCAAGAATATATGCCTAATTATTCACTTCAACTAGCTAGTATTTATAAAGAGAGAAGTTATTTGGAGAATTTAGGTATGGTCATGTGGTATTTTAGTATGTTATGATTAGCAGAGAAAATATAATTTATAATTTTGTATTCACTGGTTAAAAAACAATAAGTGACATGATAATTTATGATTAATCAAAAATATAACTACATGATGCCCTGGACTAAGAAATAAGTTTTTTTGGCCTGATTTGGGGTGTTTCAAAAAGTCAAAAAGTTACAAAAAAAGTAAAAAAGTTATCACTATTCACAAATTAAAAATATTAAAAAATTAATATATATAATATTTTAATCAAAGAAAATTTACACAATTTTTGAGGCTGAATTGACCTTTTAGTACCATGTGAGGGAAAAAAAAAAGAATTACATATATAAAATTACTAAGTTGGACGGAAATGTTGGGCCTGTGGGAGCCCACCACGGATCCCGTTTTGATAATTAGAACCGTTGAATATGTAGAATTCGTCCAGAACTATATGCCTGTAAAAAATCACGTTAATCGAAAATCAGTAACTACATGATTAAATCAGTTTTGTATAAAAAATAGATGGTGTTATAATTAATAGTTGACAAGAAAAACTAACAGGATCAGATAGCTATTGCTATCCAATCAACGTGATTTTTTACAAGTATATAGTCCTCGACGATTTCTATACATTGAACGGTTCCGATTAGCAAAACAGGACTCGTAGTGGGCCCCCATGGGCCGAATAACATTGTCTAATTTATGCTCGAAAAGGAGAGAATCAATCTCCTACCCCTACCCTCTGCCGCGCTGCCCCTTACGCTTCCGTCTATACGGCCTATTCCATCACTACTTCTCCTATATACTTATTTATACAATTTTTTAATACACATTTTTTTTTATAAAAAGTCAAAAAGTTAACCCAAACATCCATATTTTTTCCCTCAACTTTTTAGTCTAAAAAGACAAAAAGTGCACTTATTTAGGACACCCCAAACAACTCCAAAATGATATGGAGCCAGGCCATCTCATTACACTTGTACTAAACACAAGTAACACTAGTACCAAATTTTGTTTCAAAACAGAGAACGGAGTTTGGGGATATGAAGGAAAAGGGATGGGAGATTAGGTGGCTCCGATGGCTAGGATTAGGGTAAACAAGTTTGTTAGATGGGATGAGAAGGGAATGGAGTAAAAGGGATTGTGGTAAGCGTTATAACTATGTTGGGACAGAGTGGAAAAAGAGTGACAAGAGAGAGTGAGTAGGAGAGGAATTGGAGATAGTATGAGAGTATGATGGTGGTCACAGACAACTAAAAAGATAATAGAAAATAGAAAAGAGAGTGATAATTTTGTCTTAAAGGAAAATGTTTAAAATATCTAAAGCATTACTCATAAATTAATATACAATGACATGGACTATTTGAATGCCAGTTGTTGTCTTGTTTGGAATCTAACTAATTAAAACCTAATACTTTACTACGTCAATAAGAATAAATTTAAGAGTGATAATCGTTTTACAATTATTTTTTTAAGATTGCATTTATTTATTTATTATTATTATTTTTTAATAGCCTCTATGTTTATGCGACTTCGTTATCATGAAAAGTCTGTCTTCGTTATTTAATAGCCTCTATGTCTATGTTTTTACAGCAATGTTAGGTATCATGAAAAGTCTTTCATGAAAATGGTCATGAAAGATTTATGACTTTTGGATTGCACTTACAATAAAGCACCACACATTAATCAAGGTAATCTAAGGGTTACAAATTTTTCATGATCATTTTCATGAAAAAATTTTCATGATCCCTAACATTTCTCTTTTAATATTATCTTGCTACAATTTTCGATGTGTTGTGATGATAGTACCACTACCCACGAGTCATGACAACTAATGGTGTCATTGTGATTAGTAAAAACAAATATTTGTACAACAAAATTAACAAACAAAAGCTTCTATTCAAGAACAACATATGAACAAGAAATATGTATCAATAGCCCTTTATTAAATGATAGTTAATGTAAAAATACTTAAAATCAAGTAAAATAAAGCTTTCACTCATAGTGTCTAAGAAAATTACTTTTAACGCTTTCATTACACACTTAAGTAACATAGTTGTAGGTTCTCATTATAATATGTATACATTAATTATACTATATAAGAGAAGGGTTTCTCTCCAGTCCACCTAGACTATGTTGTTAGGCCCATGAGGCCCACCACAGATCTTATTTTGATAATCTGAACTGTTTAATGTGTAAAATTCGTCGTGTACTCACTAGACTAAAAGGAAAGTTTTATAGAACGGCTATTAAACCAGTGATGTTGTATGAGGCGAAATGTTGGATAACTAAGAAACAACATGTAGATAAGATGAGTATTGCTGAGATGAATATGCTAAGGTGGATGTGTGACAAGACTAGAAAAATAGAATTAGGAATGAATATATTCGTGAATGGGTATGAGTAGTATCGATAGAAGATAAGTTGAGAGAGAATAGATTGAGATGGTTTGGGTATATACAACGAAAATCAACTGAGGCAATAGTGAAACGATGCAATATAGTGACGGTAGATGGAAGTGGTAGGGGAATGGACAGACCTAAATTGGCGTTAGTGTAATAAATAGAGATATGAATCTTCTTAATTTAACTAATCAAATGGTTGTGGATAAAGTTGAGTTGAGAAGAATGATTCATATAGTCGATCTCATTTAATGAGACTTAAGATTTGATTTGGTTTATTGTATTTAAATATAAATTTAAAAAAAAAGGTGATTGCTACAATGACATGATTTAGGATCAATCAGTCCTTACAGAAGATTAATTGCCAACCAATTATCAGACGATTGTGCTTTAGTTCTTTCAGCCTTAATGAAGAGGATTTTTACTAGTGACTTGTTTAGGAGAATTTAGTAAATAACAACTATGTGAAGAATAATTTCAGAATTTCATTAAGTAAAATGAAAATCTTACAATGATCTGACCTAGCCTCGTAGAGGTTTATAGTAACAAGCTATTTGAAACTACTTCTATGAATGAAGTGCAGTATAGGAATTTGAAGTACAGAAATGTAAAAAACTGTAAAAATTGGAAGGGAAAACAAAGTAAATAAAACTGGTTTTTTTATCTGAGTCTAGATCCTTCACTTTGGGGCCTTCTCTGCTATTTATACTTCTCAATGATAACCGTCGAAGTGGGCTTCTAACCGTCGAAATGTCCTCCCATGATTGCTAAACATGTTCTCTCACAGTCAGTCCCACTACGCCACCTTTGCAGTTAGGCCTCCCTCCTGATTTTAAATTTGAATTTTGTGAGTAACCGTTAGGCACATCACCTTATATCCCTCAATCATTCCAGTGCTACGCAGACCCATTATTATCAATACGGGCTGACACATGTCTGACTATGGTTGGCAACTGGTATTAATTTCCCAAATTGCCCTCTTCATGCCACGTGTTGAATTGTGATTGGCTTTTACAAATTATACAACCAACATTACCCCTCGCACTAATATACCAAAAACTTGGTGATATTAGTAGATCAAGGCACTTTACCCACGTCCTAGGACATGCATGGGCTTTGCATCTTCTTAGAACTACAACCGACGTCCATCATTGTAATATTTGTACTGCATTAAATTCTCTTCTACACTATTACCCAAAAAGCAACCTAAGAGAGGGGTGAATTAGGTTTCTACAAATTAAAATTAATAATACCCCAATAAAATTAACTACTAGTACAACAAATTATTAACAAGCACAATGATGAACTTAGCAGTAAATGATCAAGCAAAATAACAATGAAGTATAACTAACACACAGGGTAAATTAAATGATTAACACATGAATATTAGATAGCTATAGCAGTAATAGGAAAGTAAAGAGATTAGGGAAGAGGAGACAAACAGATTTATAGTGGTTCGGCTTCAACCAAGCCTACATCCACCCCTCAAGCTTCACTTGAGATTTTCCACTATCTTCTAGCTTCACAGGGGTGCTAGCAACCTCATAAACATGGAGTAATCCTCCATGGATTTTACACAGACTTCACAAGCCCAAACCCTTGCAAATCTTAGGTGATTCACAATCACTCTCAAGATTTCAAGAACACAGTGTTTGCACCCTTTTACAAAATGAAATTGTATTTTTGCTTTCAAAGAAAGCTTATAATAAATATCTCTCCCAGATGGATATACAAAATGAAACTCTGGTTTTCTGTAAATCTCACACAGGAAAGATAGGCTTAAAGCTATATCTCTCAGTGTATAATTTTTGAAAGAGGATATAAATAAAAATTGAAGAACACTCCATAGAAATTTTTCAGAGAATAGATGTGAGTGATTATGGATCAAAGAATATTTTTAGATTTTTTTTTTCGTTTTTTTGTTTGTTACTTGTTTACATTAGAGGTTTTGGTATATATATAATGAAACTTATAACCGTTTATAGCCGTTGTATTCATTTGAATTTATAGCCGTTTATAGCCGTTGCATTCATTTGAATATCTTCCACTCCATCATTACTAATTTGAATATCTTCCACTCCATCATTACTAATTTAAATATCTTTAACTTGAACATTTTGGCCTGCTACTGTGCTGGGCTGTTTGAACCTTTTGGCCTGCTGCAATGCTAGGCTGTTTGAACCTCTGATTTAATTAAATATTAAATAAATTCTAACAACATTTAGGATAAAGGTTTATGTGAGAAATAATGGGACAAAAAAAATTTTGATTATATTTTTCTCTTTCAAATAAATTAAAATATAATTAAATAAATCATCAAAATAAATTTTGATTCTATTTTTCTCTTTCAAATAAATTAAAATATAATTAAATAAATCATCAAAATAAATTTTAGATTCTATTTTTCTTTTTCAAAAAAAATTAAAATATAATTAAATAAATCATCAAAATAAATTTTGAAAAATAAATTAAAACATAATTAAATAAATCATCAAAATAAATAAGTCTAACAATCTCTCCCTTTTTGATGATGGCACACAATGATGTTTTGATTTGATTTGAGAGTAAGAAAAACTTTACCTCAAGTCATATTCCATGAATTCATTTCTAAATACATAGGTTAGCACATGTGTAATAAATAAGCTTTAATTAGAGACATGATATGAGACTAAGATATTAAACTATAAATACAAAACATCATATTAGTTTGAAAATAATGCCATAATTTGAAAATAATACCATAATACATAACATCATAAGTTTTCTCCCCCTGTGACATTATCAAAAGGAAATCATGGGTCAAAATCTGGAGGAAAAGGAGGAGGAAAATGATAGGGATAAATGGCATCAAAAAATAGATAATTAAAACATATGTATACATAGATATATACATATATGCATACACATACAACTCTCCCGCGTCTCTCTATTTTTTCGTAAAACACGGTTGCCACGCGGCCTGGCTTTTGCTTCATTGGTGTAATAACCCTGACCTCCGATTAATGCTAATTCATGAGTAATTATGCCTAACAGTAATTTAGAAGGAATTTGAGATTAATTTGCATATGTGTTGCATTATTTATGAGTTTGTATCTGTTCGGTGTAAAATGATTTGTTCATGTTACGACTTTAAACTGCGAATCGAAAGCTTTATCGGCGCCCGATTCCAAAATTGATTAGTGTTTTAGACTAGTTAAATTTTATGTGATTTTATGGTAGATTTAATTTAAATTCGATTTGGAATGTTTAAATCAGATTAAATAATGTTAAATTAATTGAACCTAGGTATTTACCCTTTTGCCATTGTGAGTGGGCTACTTGTTTCATCTTGCTTGGGACTTATTTCACACCACTTCATCATCTTTTGAGAGACCAAAACCGTGGGTTAGAGCTAGAGATAGGAGAACATTTGATTCCAACAAAATTCCTTAGAGAATTGGGGAGATTTTGAAGAATTGTTGAGTAGCTCAAGAATTTTGCTTAGAGGAGCTTAATTAAGGTGTTTAGGTAAGAACTCAATCCCTTGATCTTGTCATTGAGCCATCTAGAACTTGTTTACATATGAAATAGGTGAATTTATGGGTTAATTGGGCTAGAATTCAAGGAACCTTAATTAATTCATGCATGCATGTTTAAATTCTTGAATTGAGAGTTTATTTCCATGAAAATCTTGTATGCAAGTTCACATTTTGGTTTTACTCCATGAATTCATCTTAATTTTGAGTTTAATCTTGCTTTGGATCATGTTTTGGAGCATTGAAATTCAATTGAACTCATGCATGTTTGTTTAAGCTTGATTCATGAAGATTTATTGAAATTGTGTTCAAATTGACTCATCCTTGGGCTTTGATTTTACAAATTGAGCTTTGAAACATGTTGTACTATGAGTTTACAAGAGTTTTCCAGAAAATTAGCCCAAGAGGATCGAATTTGGTGCATTAAAACTTGGTTTTGAGCTTGAAGGTTCAATCTGGAATTTCCAGAATTTGGACTTATGCTCGAGCGGGGAAAGTGGCGCTCGAGTGTAGAATACGAGCATCCAGCACTTTGCATTGTTTTACAGTCCGCTTGAGCGGGGGAAAATGCACACTCGAGCGGGGACCTGAGTCACACGCTCGAGCGGAGGTCGAGCGCCCATCGAGCGTGATTTTCGCACATCCAGTACTTTTACAGTCTGCTCGAGCGGGGCTCTTTTGTCTGCATTTCCGCTCGAGCGGGGAAACCCATGCTCGAGTGGGACCCCTGTTTTCTGAAAATTTTGAGAAATATTTTCTAAGGTATTTTTGCATCCTCATTCCATCCTAGGCATTTATAGGCCATGTTTAAGACTCTATAGTGAGGATTAAAGGGTAGAAACACACTAAGAACCAACGACGTAAGTTTTGTATAATTAGAACGTGTGTTTCAAGTGTGTGTCTGTTATGTGCTATGTAGGTCACATGCCGCGTCCTGTTTGACCTATCTGCTTCGTCTGTCTGATTCAAGATCAACTGTGAGTAATAACTTAGTAAAGTTATGTTCAACCGTAGCTATTTTCTGTGTGATAAAATAAGATCTGTTTTCTGAAATAACATATTCTGTACAATGAATGATTGTCCAATTTCTGTTATGTATTCGTGACATCCTTGGCATCATGTGATATCTGTTCTTTGTTACCTGGACCCGGAGGTTCCTTCATGGAACTGACAAGCTATCTGTGCCCGGCTGGAGGTTCCTAATTGGAACTGACAAATTTACAAGTTCCCAGTCCGGAGGTTCCTTTATGGAACTGACAAGTTATCCTCACCCGGCCGGAGGTTCCTCTATGGAACTAACAAGTATGATCTAAGATGCTTGTAAGTAATCTGTTAGCGTTAACGGATGGACTATGTATGATTGAACATGGCTCATAATTTCTGTCTGTATATGATCTGGGCAATTGATGAATTTGATACAAATCTAATTATGTTTTCTAAAACTGTATGAACTCATTCATTGAAACCCTTTACTCTGTTGTTATTTACTGGGCTTTCGCTCATAGTTTATATTATGTATGTAGGTGAGACGGCACCTGACTAGGGCCAGAGTTGACGGCCTTCTGTTCTGTTTTGTCAGCCAACTATCGTGCCTCCCGAGGAGGTTCCGAACTAAGCCTAACGCCATGGCTGTTTTTGTACTCATGCTAGTCATTGTATAAGTTTCGTACAGATAGATCTTGGGATGTACAGTTTTGTAAATATTGTGTATCTTGACTGGCATGTTATGCATATATATATAAGTTTTGAAATGTTCTGTCCCATGTACGTTATCACAGCTCATTGGACCTTGTTTATTTTGTTATATTGCTTCTGCAGCCCCTTATTATGTGCTAATATGTTCTGAGGCCTTTGGTAATCCACGGATTACTGGCCGGTTACGGTACTAAACCTACAGGGGCGGGTTTGGGTCGTGACAGAGTGGTATCAGAGCACGTGTTTTACCGCACACACGGGTCCATATGAGCTTAGGATGTCCTAGTAAGAGTTAGGGACATTTCATCTGCATGTGTGAGTGTGTGGTAAACTAATTGAATATGAGAATAGGATGTACATTTGAATAAATGAATTGAGAGGAACAAATAAGATTATGCCTGTGTTTATTATCAATTGATATTTGTATAGTAAGATGGAGAATGCAAGGGGAAGTGGTGAAGATGAATCTTCAGAGGCTCGCATGGGCCGAATGGAACAGATGTTAACAGCATTGACTGAAACTTTGACACAACAACAGAGACAACAACCTTTGCCCCCTCCACCTCCGCCGGTGCAGGCTGAAACAGACAATAATGACCTTATCAACTTGACACAAAAGTTTATGAAAATGAAGCTGCCAGCTTTCTATGGTGGAATTGAACCACTGAAAGCAGAGACATGGTTACTGGAAATGGAAAAATTGTACGATGTGTTCCCTTGTACCGAAGTCCAGAAAGTCCTCTTAGCCACTTATACTTTGAAGGATGAAGCCCGAAGGTGGTGGTTACTGATCCGAAATGGCAACGGGGATATGACATGGGCACAGTTTAATGCTATTTTCTATGACAAGTACTTCCCCCAATGTTTCAGGGATCGGAAAGTGTCTGAATTCCAGGAACTCAAATAGGGAAGGATGGCGGTAGCAGAGTATGAAGCTAAATTCACCGAACTGGCACGGTTTGCTCCACATATGGTGGACACTGATTACAAGAAAGCACGAAAATTTAAGGGTGGATTAGATTTGGAAGTGTTTGATCGGGTAGGCGTACTGAAATTGCCTACTTATGTAGAAGTGTTAGACAGATCTTTAATGGTGGAAGCTACCATAGCCGCTATGAAACAAAGCAAGGCCCCAGCAACTACAACAACTGAGTGGGGAGGAAAAAGATCCGGGTTTGGTTTTAAAAGAGGCCGGTCCTTTGTCAGTAAGAAGCAAAACACAGGGTCTACTAACAGCTCGAGTCAGAATAGTGGGTATTTTTCGATCTGTTCTGATTGCGGTAAAAAGCACAGAGGTGTGTGCCACCGAGTATCCGGTTCTTGTTACCGATGTGGCCAACCCGGCCATGTAGTGAGAGATTGTCCATTCAGGTATGAGAATACAAGCCGTCCTGCAGCGAGTTCAGTAGGATCCGCTTCTGTGGCCAAAACCAATGCCAAAGCCAATACCGGGAAGGAACCTCTGAGACAAGGCCGAGTGTTTGCCTTAGTGCCCGGTGACGTACCGAACACCTATACTGTGGTGTCAGGTACACTCCCTTTATGTTCTCAAAATGCATGTGTATTGATAGATTCTGGTTCCACACATTCCTTTGTATCGCATGCTTTTTCTCAAAAATTGACTAGACCATTAGAACTTATGTCATATGTGTTATCTGTATCTACGCCATCTGGGAATTCTATGATGTGTGCTCATGTTTATCCAGTGTGTGATGTTGTGATTGGTGATATGATATTGCATATAGACTTATTACCTTTGGACATTAATCATTTTGATTGTATTTTAGGGATGGACTGGTTGACTAAATACTGTGCTACCATTGGCTGTGCAAGTAAAACTGTTGTGTTTAGGCCACCGGGTATGCCTGAATTTACCTTTATTGGAAATGGGGTAGTTTCACCCCCATATTTGATTTCGGCTATGAAAGCTGTAAAGCTCCTTAGGAAAGGATGTAGGGGATATCTGTGTATTATACTGACTACACCATCTGACAGTCCTACTGTAGAAACAATCCCTGTTGTCTGTGAATTTCCCGATGTGTTTCTGAATGACTTACCTGGGGACTTAGTTGATAGAGAAATTGAATTTACTGTTGAGGTGTATCCGGGGACACAACCTATTTCCAGGACTCCCTATAGAATGTCTACTTCTGAATTGAAAGAATTGAAAACCCAGCTTCAGGAACTGTTAAATAAGAAATTTATCCATCCGAGTACTTCACCTTAGGGTGCTCCAGCCTTGTTTGTCAAAAAGAAGGATGGATCTTTGAGATTGTGTATAGACTACTGGGAATTGAACAAAGTGACTATCAAGAACAAATACCCTTTGCCTCGAATAGATGACTCGTTTGACCAACTTCAGGGTGCCCAAGTGTTTTCCAAAATTGACCTCAGGTCCGGGTATCATCAATTAGAGATTAGAGCTGAGGACATAGAGAAAACTGCATTCCGAACTAGATATGGACATTATGAATTTTTAGTAATGCCGTTTGGGATAACCAATGCACCTGCTGCTTTCATGGATCTTATGAATAGGGTGTTTAAATCATATCTGGATGACTTCATTGTTGTATTTATTGATGACATTTTGGTTTATTCTAAAGACAGGGAAGAACATGAGAACCATATGAGAACCACTTTGCAGATTTTGAGAGAAAAGAAATTGTATGCTAAATTGTCCAAGTGTGAATTCTGGCTTGACAGTGTGGCATTCTTGGGACATGTAATCAACAAGGATGGGGTTTCTGTTGACCCTCAGAAAATTGAAGCCGTTGTGGATTGGCCTAGACCAACGAATGTGACGGAAGTCCGAAGCTTTCTGGGACTTGCAGGTTACTACCGGAGATTTATGAAAAACTTTTCCAAGCTTGCCCTACCATTAACTCAGCTAACTCAGAAAAATGTGCCATTTGACTGGAATGAACAAAGAGAGGCAGCTTTCCAAGAGTTGAAAACCAGGTTAGTGACTGCACCAATCTTAACTTTGCCTAATAGTACTGATGGGTTTCAAGTGTACAGTGATGCTTCTTATAAAGGCCTGGGGTGTGTACTAATGCAAAACGGAAGGGTGATTGCCTATGCTTCTAGAGAACTCCGACCTCATGAAAAGAATTACCCAACACATGATCTTGAATTGGCAGCCGTGGTGTTTGCTTTGAAAATATGGCATCACTATTTGTACGGGGTAACTTGTGAGGTTTATACAGACTATAAAAGTTTGAAATATTTTTTCACCCAAAAGGAGTTGAATATGAGACAGAGACGTTGGTTGGAACTAATCAAGGATTATGATTTGCAAATCTTGTATTATCCAGGAAAGGCTAATACCGTAGCAGATGCCTTGAGCTGGAAATCCAGTGCGAATTTGTCATGTTTGCTATCCAACCGAAAAGAATTGTTGGCTGATCTTGAACAATAAGGGCTGTTAACTGCTATTGCCGCTCAACCTACAATTCTTAACGACATCAAACAGAAACAGTGCGAAAATGAATATCTGAAAAAGATCATGGAGGAATTTGACTTAAAGCCAAAGCCGGGATTTGTATTTGAGAATGAGGTGCTAAAATTTCAGAACCGTCTTTGTGTACCTGATTGTTGTGATTTGAGAAAACGTGTTATGACCGAAGCTCACAGTAGTAAATTTTCTATGCATCCGGGGAACACGAAGATGTATCATAATTTGAAACAGAATTTTTGGTGGCCTGGGATGAAAAAGAGTATTGCAGACTTTGTGGTTAGATGTCTACAGTGCCAACAGGTAAAAGCTGAACACCAATGACCCGCCGGTTTACTACAACCACTCTCAATACCGGAATGGAAATGGGAGCACATTATCATGGATTTCATTGTGGGATTGCCTCGTTCTTCTCGAGGTATGAATTCTATTTGTGTTATAGTTGACCGTTTAACTAAGTCTGCCCATTTTCTGCTTGTCAAAACTATTTATAACGCTGATAAATTGGCCAATATCTATATGACTAAAATTGTGAGATTGCATGGAGTGCTAGTATCTATTATGTCTGACAGGGACTCAAAGTTTGTATCGAGATTTTGGCAGAGTTTGCAACAAGCTTTGGGGACTGAATTGAGACTGAGCAGTACCTATCACCCACAGACAAATGGCCGAACTGAACGAACGAATCAAGCTCTGGAGGACATGCTTAGAATGTGTGTGTTAGACCTCCAAAGGAATTGGGAGACCTACTTGTCATTAGCTGAATTTGTGTACAACAACAGTTACCATTTAAGCATTGGAATGGCTCCTTACGAAGCTTTGTATGGAAGAAAGTGTCGTTCTCCGATATGTTGGGCTGAAGTAGGTGATAGACCTTTGTTAGGACCAGAACTAGTGCAAGAAACCACTGAGAAAGTGAAACTAATACAGCAGCGTCTGAAAACTGCACAGAGTCGGCAGAAGAGCTATGCCGACGTTCGAAGAAGAGAGAGGGAATATGAAGTTGGAGACCATGTGTTCATAAAGGTGACCCCGATGAAGGGTCAAACTCGGTTTGGTGTTAAGGGCAAGTTGGCGCTGAAGTATGTTGGACCTTATAAAATTCTCGAAAAGATCAATCCGGTGTCGTATCGGATAGCCTTACCTCCTGTAATGGAACATATGCATAATGTCTTTCATGTATCAATGCTTCGGGAATATTTGAGAGATCCACTCCACATTATTGAACCGACACATGTGCTTTTGAAAGATGACTACACTTATGAGGAGAGACCTATCCAGATTGTGAATCGCCGGATCAAAAGGTTGAGGAATAAAGAAATACCATTGGTAAAAGTCGATTGGCAAAACCACGGAGAAACCTATGCAACTTGGGAAATCGAGGAAGACATGATGAAGAGATATCCGGATTTGTTCCCATTAGACCCAATGTTGATTCCGAATGAAGGTAATTCGAGTTTGAAGGACCAAACTCTTTTAAGGGGGGAAGACTGTAATAACCCTGACCTTCGATTAATGCAAATTCATGAGTAATTATGCCTAACAGTAATTTAGAAGGAATCTGAGATTAATTTTCATATGTATTGCATTATTTATGAGTTTGTATCTGTTCGGTGTAAAATGATCTGTTCGTGTTACGACTTTAAACTGCGAATCGAAAGCCTTATCGGCGCCCGATTCCAAAATTGATTAGTGTTTTAGACTAGTTAGATTTTATGTGATTTTATGGTAGATTTAATTTAAATTCGATTTGGAATGTTTAAATCAGATTAAATAATGTTAAATTAATTGAACCTAGGTATTTACCCTTTTGCCATTGTGAGTGGGCTACTTGTTTCATCTTGTTTGGGACTTATTTCACACCACTTCATCATCTTTTGAGAGACCAAAACCGTAGGTTAGAGCTAGAGATAGGAGAACATTTGATTCCAACAAAATTCCTTAAAGAATTGGGGAGATTTTGAAGAATTGTTGAGTAGCTCAAGAATTTTGCTTAGGGGAGCTTAATTAAGGTGTTTAGGTAAGAACTCAATCCCTTGATCTTGTCATTGAGCCATCTAGAACTTGTTTACATATGAAATAGGTGAATTTATGGGTTAATTGGGCTAGAATTCAAGGAACCTTAATTAATTCATGCATGCATGTTTACATTCTTGAATTGAGAGTTTATTTCCATGAAAATCTTGCATGCAAGTTCACATTTTGGTTTTACTCCATGAATTCATCTTAATTTTGAGTTTAATCTTGCTTTGGATCATGTTTTGGAGCATTGAAATTCAATTGAACTTATGCATGTTTGTTTAAGCTTGGTTCATGAAGATTTATTGAAATTGTGTTCAAATTGACTCATCCTTGGGCTTTGATTTTACAAATTGAGCTTTAAAACATGTTGTACTATGAGTTTACAAGAGTTTTCTAGAAAATTAGCCCAAGAGGATCGCATTTGGTGCATTAAAACTTGGTTTTGAGCTTGAAGGTTTAATCTGGAATTTCCAGAATTTGGACTCACGCTCGAGCAGGGAAAGTGGCGCTCAAGCGTGGAATACGAGCATCCAGCACTTTGCATTGTTTTATAGTCCGCTCAAGCGGGGGGAAATGCACGCTCGAGCGAGGACCTGAGTCACACGCTCGAGCGGAGGTCGAGTGCCCATCGAGCGTGATTTTCGCACATCCAGTACTTTTACAGTCCGCTCGAGCGGAGCAAGTCACGCTCGAGCGGGGCTCTTTTGTCTGCATTTCCGCTCGAGCGGCGAAACCCACGCTCGAGCGGGACCCCTGTTTTCTGAAAATTCTGAGAAATATTTTCTAAGGCATTTTTGCATCCTCATTCCATCCTAAGCATTCCTAGGCCATGTTTAAGACTCTATAATGAGGATTAAAGGGTAGAAACACACTAAGAACCAACGACGTAAGTTTTGTATAATTAGAACGTGTGTTTCAAGTGTGTGTCTGTTATGTGCTATGTAGGTCATGTGCCGCGTCCTGTTTGACCTATCTGCTTCGTCTGTCTGATTCATGATCAACTGTGAGTAATAACTTAATAAAGTTATGTTCAACCGTAGTTATTTTCTGTGTGATAAAATAAGATCTGTTTTCTGAAATAACATGTTCTGTACAATGAATGATTGTCCAATTTTTGTTATGTATTCGTGACATCCTTGGCATCATGTGATATCTGTTCTCTGTTACCCGGACCCGGAGGTTCCTTCATGGAACTGACAAGCTATCTGTGCCCGGCTGGAGGTTCCTAATTGGAACTGACAAGTTTACAAGTTCCAGTCCGGAGGTTCCTTTATGGAACTGACAAGTTATCCTCACCCGGCCGGAGGTTCCTCTATGGAACTGACAAGTATGATCTAAGATGCTTGTAAGTAATCTGTTAGCGCTAACGGATGGACTATGTATGATTGAACATGACTCATAATTTCTGTCTGTATATGATCTGGGCAATTGATGAATTTGATACAAATCTAATTATGTTTTCTGAAACTGTATGAACTCATTCATTGAAACCCTTTACTCTGTTGTTATTCACTGGGCTTTCGCTCACAGTTTATATTATGTATGTAGGTGAGACGACACCTAACCAGGGCCAGAGTTGACGGCCTTCTGTTCTGTTTTGTCAGCCAACTATCGTGCCTCCCGAGGAGGTTCTGAACTAAGCCTAACGCCATGGCTGTTTTTGTACTCATGCTAGCCATTGTATGAGTTTCGTACAGACAGATCTTGGGATGTACAGTTTTGTAAATATTGTGTATCTTGACTGGCATGTTATGCATATATATATATATAAGTTTTGAAATGTTCTGTCCCATGTACGTTATCTGAGCTCATTGGACCTTGTTTATTTTGTTATATTGCTTCCGCAGCCCCTTATTATGTGCTAATCTGTTCTGAGGCCTTTGGTAATCCACGGATTACTGGCCGGTTACAGTGCTAAACCTACAAGGGCGGGTTTGGGTCGTGACAATTGGCCGACAAAAGCAACTCTCCTTGATTGCCGCTCGCCTCAGCTATCTCTTCCTCATTGCCTTTTTCTCTTCAGCCTCTTCTCTTTAGCCTTCTTCTTAATCACACTCATCTGCTTCTTCTTCTTCACCTCACTCTCTTCTATCTCTTCTTCATCATTCTCTTCGATCTTCTTCTTCCTCGAGAGACAGAACAGAGAGACTGAGCAAAGCAGAAAGGCTGCCAAAAATGACCCTCCTGTCGATTATATCTCTCTCTACTACTTCATGGCCTCGTCCCGTCCCCTTACTCTCTTTCCGGACCTGAATGATCTCGTAAGCGCTGCTGGGCCGAGTCCCTGGCTCTTACTCTTCCTAACCTTCCTATGATGTTGATTGAGCAAATAATGGTAGCTCAATCAGACATTGAAGTCAATCATTTCACACTAACGTCTTGTATGAAGACGGTGACTGCAGTCACAAAATTGGCTCACCGACTGCAGAACAGGACGAATGAGCTCCATCAAGTCAACGCCCAACTCTCTCTGCTCCAGCGCATGTATAAGAATGCGCGAGCAGAGATAGGCGCACTGAAACCCGAAAATAAAGAGCTTAAACGGAAGACCACCTCCATGGCCTGATTTGGAGCACCGTCGTTCTTGGCCTTTGATAGTCAGCGGAGAGTCGTCGTTCTCGACGAAAGCACGGGGACAGGGGCATCAAGGGTCGCCCAAGGTGATAAAAAGAAGAAGAAAATGATAGAAGAGGCGAGTAAGTAAGATCAGCGTATGGCCGGAAAAAAAATGAAGGGTTTTTTTTTATGTTTATTGTGATCGGCGTATGACCGTAAAAAAATGAAGAGTGTTTTTTTTTATATGTAAATATTTGTGTTTTGATTTGTTTTTGTTTTTATGTTTAAATACTGAAAAATGAAATTAAAAAGCAAAAAAAATAAGAAAATTAAGCCAAAAAAAATGATAATGAAAAAAAAATAAAAATAAAAGAAATTAAGCCTAAAAGCAAAATAAAAAAATAAATTAAACTAAAATAAAATAATACCAGTAGAAATTAAACTTAATGAGACGTTGGTGTTAGTAGAATGGTATTGTAAAAAAATGCCATGAGGGTTTAAAAAAATCAATGTATGCAAAATTAATTTTACCTCAAGATGCAGAACCCAAAGAAAAATTACACAGTTGAGAATAGCAAACTGTTAAGGAGAATAAATGTATGAAGGACTTGAGAGCATGCAACTGATATAAATGTTTCTATATCAATGTAGTAATACACATATATGATTTTAACAAAAATTCAAGTTTCATAGTCATAACAAAACTTTTTAAGTAGAAATCGACATTTCAAGCTCGCCACGAATAAAATTGAAGCAATCCTCGCTTTGGGGTTTTGTGAAAATATCCTCTAATTGCTTGTCAGTGTTTACAAATTCAAGTACAATATCCCCTTTTTGAACATGATCTCTTAAAAAATGGTGTCGAATTTCAATATGTTTTGTTCGTGAGTGTTAAACTGGATTTTTGTTTAAATTGATGGCACTAGTATTATCACAATGTAGCATCAAGTTTAGATAAATGACATGGGTGCAATAAGGAGAAGTTCCAAAGGTCAAGAATAAGACACATACTGTTGTAGCAAGATAATATGGCAACAATGAATCAATAAGTTTATCCATTATGAAGAATTTATGTTATTTCAATATATTTTCAAGCAAGAGCCAAGGAGATACCAAATTGTTAAAAGTATATGTGAAGCAGTTGAACATGATCTAACAATCGATTTGAGCATGATCTAACAATCAATTTCTAGCAAGAGCGTACAAATTTTATACAGGATAGTTAAAAAAATATGTGAGGTGCAATCTCATAAGTGTGATATCAAAAATAGAATAGAATCTAAGGGGATTTTTTTAAAAAAAATAATCTAGCTTAAATTCTTCCCCTTGTTTCATTTGGCAAAATCAATAGGAGATATGATAAATGAAAGCTCATAACTGAAATGTTTTCCTCAATAATATCAAATAGGATGCCAAATATTACCAATAAGGATGCCAAAATGATACCAACATGCAATCTACCAAGGATACCAATATGCAATCCAAAAGATTTAACAATCATTGCTCAAGCATTATGTAGAATACCAAATATTACTTATAATAGGTTAAACTCAATATAATCTCATGGCGCTAATCTAATTCCAAAAAATGAAACATGTTCAAGGTATAGCAATCCATATGGCAAGAAAAATAATGAACTTCAATATATAACACATATTTAAGCATAGGCATGATTCTTATATGAAGCATAATCAGTCTTTTTCATATCAAAGTAATAACAGTATTAGCTCAAAGGATATAAGATAGAATTTTTACCTCAAAAGCTTAAGAGAGTGTAGGAGGCATACATTTGGTTCATGAGTTAAAAGCTTTTCAATATTCAATTTTCTTTCATGAGGAGTTCATCTCAGAAAGGGTTTAACAAGTATGTTAGCAAAATGATTTCTCCTCCTAAGTTGGTGTTATCATTTTCTAATATGATTTTGTGTAAATATAGCATTCATAGAACAATCACTATTACTCAATAAAAATACAGCACAAATCACTTCTTATCATAAACTCAAAAGGTGAAAAATAATTTAATGATCAAACAACAGTTTGGAATGCTATTTTTCAGAATTTTCAAGTTGTAGCACATAGCATAATATGCATAAGAAAATAGTGTTATGCTCTTTGTTTTATTAAGAAATGATGCAACAATCTCATTTAATCATATAACATTATCAAAAGGCATTTTCATCAATTCAATCCACATACTCAAGTGTGATAAAACATTTTACTTAATGTGGAACACAACATGAATGTTATAAACAATTAATTCAACAATTTATCAATCAAAAGTATTCCATGAGATGTATGCCAATATAATCCATATTCAAAAGATATTCAATAGGATAGATGCAATGTCTCTACAAACGTATGATACTTCTTTTCATTTAGACATTGTTGATGGATCATAATCAATGAATTTCATAACTCATTCAAATATTCCAATGTAAAGCATATAAGTATGAAATTTTCATATTGAACATCTTCTTGAGATCATAAATGTACAATTCAAAATATAGATAGTATACATCTCAAAAACATGCTATGACATCAAAATTGATTTTACAAAGATATGACTCAAAAAAGGAATTAACATATTAGTATGAAGTCATATATAAGATGTGAAAAGTATACTCACAAAAAATATTTATCACTTCTTATCTCTTTTTTATAGCAATGGATGACATGATATACAATGTTAATGAATACATGAATCATTTATATTCTAATAGGCATTCATCAAAATAATATAATTCTCATTTTTGAGTTCAATGAAGGTTTGAAAGAAACTAGCAGAACATGACTTAGCAAACTTAGTACACTTAGGTTACATGGAAGCAATGATTAGACACAACCTATTGTACACAAATCACACCTTAAAGAATATAGAACTTTAAGTTTAAAGGTGTATTAGGAGTTATACTTTCATTTACCTCTTTGGAATCTTCACCCATACATTACCTTTATTGTTTGTCTTAGTGATTTTCATTTCATTTTGGAATCTTCACCCATACATTACCTTTATTGTTTATCTTGGTGATTTTCATTTCATCATTCTTCTTCTTCTTGTAGAGGCTAATTTTGCTCTTTAGATTGAACACTCTTATTGTGCATTTCCTCTCGAAGTCCTTGGTATTCTTTTAGATTCCACCTACAAAATATCTTGATTTCTTTCTTGGTACCCGTACTTTCTTGGGTCCATAGGGATTAGTCTCAAGAACGTTTAATCTCATAAAAGGTTTAGGAGGATCAAAACCAATGCCTACTTTGTCAAAAACACATTTTTTATTTCCAAGAAACTTATTGAGGTTTTCTTTTCCTTTTACAAAATTTTTAAGAGTTTTGTTTAAATCCTCAACATTGTTTTTCAAAATGTTTTTCTTATTGGTAATAGACGTAAAGTCATTTTTCAAAGTAGCATTTTTCATTTTTAAAACATCCACATAATTTGAAAGAGAAGTAACTAATTTCTTTAATTTAGAATTCTCAACACAAACATTTCTAAATATGTCATGTAATTCATTGAAAACACTTTCAAGTTCTACATAATTAGAAATTACCTTATCTTGAGTGAATTCTTCTTCTCCAAGAGTCATGAGACACAGGTTGGCTACTCCATCATTTTCTCCCCAAATGGCTTCCTTTTTGTTGCCATCCATCATTGAAAGTTCATGAGTCATGAGTGAGCCTAGGAGTTCTTCAATGTCTAATTTTGTTAGGTCTTTTACTTGTTGGATAGCTATAACATTAGCTTCCCATTCATTTGGCAAAGACCTAAGTATTTTTCTCACAAGCTCACCATTAGTATAAGATTTACCAAGAGATTTTAGAGCATTAATAACATTGGTAAATTTATAAAACATCTTAGAAATAGATTCAAATGATTCCATAGTAAAGAGTTCATAATCATGAATAAGCATGTCAATCTGAGACTCTTTTATTTGCCTAGTTCCTTTATAGGTGATTTCAAGTTTATCCCAAATCTCTTTAGCAGTAATACATTTAGAAATTCTATTATACTCATTTGCATCTAGTCCACACACAAGAATACGATTGGCTTTAGCATTAGCTTGAAGGAGTTTATAATCACGCTTATCAAATTCATCCTCAAGTTTAGGCACACTGATATGGTCTACTATCTTGGAAGGGATTTTAGGATCTTTAATGATAATGAGCCACAAAGCATAATTGGTAGTTTGAAGATACAAAGTCATTTTTTCTTTCCAATGAATGTAATTACTACCATCAAAGAGAGGTGGCCTATTGCTAGCTTGTCCTACAGCAGAGTAAGTAGAATACATGGTTGTTATGGATCAAAAACTCAAGATTGTTAAATCTAAACAAGAGCCCTAGGCTTTGATACCAATTGTTACCCAAAAAGCAATTAGGTTTCTACAAATTAAAATTAATAATACCCCAATAAAATTAACTACTAGTACAACAAATTATTAACAAGCACAATGATGAACTTCACAGTAAATGATCAAGCAAAATAACAATGAAGTATAACTAACACACAGGGTAAATCAAATGATTAACACATGAATATTAAATAGTTATAGCAGTAGTAGGAAAGTAAAGAGATTAGGGAAGAGGAGACAAACAGATTTATAGTGGTTCGGCTTCAACCAAGCCTACATCCACTCCTCAAGCATCACTTGAGATTTTCTACTATCTTCTAACTTCATAGGGGTGCTAGAAACCTCATAAACATGGAGCAATCTTCCATAGATTTTACACAAACTTCACAAGCCCAAACCCTTGCAAATCTTAGGTGATTCACAATCATTCTCAAGATTTCAAGAACACAGTATTTGCAACACTTTTATAAGATAAAATGGTATTTTTGCTTTCAAAGAAAGTTTACAATAAATATCTCTCCCAGATGGATATACAAAATGAAGCTCTTGTTTTTCTGTCAACCTCACACAGGAAAGATAGCCTTAAAGCTATACGTCTCAGTGTATAATTTCTGAAAGATGATATAAACAAAAATTGAAGAATACTCCTCAAAGAATTTTTCAGAGAATAAATGTGAGTGATTATAGATCAAAGAATATTTTCAGGTTTTTTTTTTGTTTTTTTGTTTATTACTTGTTTATATTAGAGGCTTTGGTATATATAATGAAACTTATAACCATTTATAGCCGTTGTATTCATTTGAATTTATAGTCGTTTATAGCCGTTGCATTCATTTGAATTTATAGCCGTTGTATTCATTTGAATATCTTTCACTCCATCATTACTAATTTGAATATCTTCCACTCCATCATTACTAATTTAAATATCTTCCACTTGAACCTTTTGGTCTGCTGCTGTGCTGGACTGTTTGAACCTTTTGGCCTGCTGCAGTGCTGGGCTATTTGAACCTTTGTTTTGGGCTGTTTGAACCTCTGATTTAATTAAATATTAAATACATTCTAACAACATTTAGGATAAAGGTTTAGGTGAGAAATAATGGGACAAAATAAATTTTGATTCTATTTTTCTCTTTCAAATAAATTAAAATATAATTAAATAAATCATCAAAATAAATTTTGGATTCTATTTTTCTTTTTCAAATAAATTAAAATATAATTAAATAAATCATCAAAATAAATTTTGGAAAATAAATTAAAACATAATTAAATAAATCATCAAAATAAATAAGTCTAACAATCACCTTGAACATTTCCCATTTTCTGAGCATTCGAAAAGACTAATACAATCCTCATAGCCAAGTAAATCTTTTCTTACATTGATCGAGCATACGAGGAGTCTATGGAAAATGATTATAGGCCTCAAAAGAATCTTAATGCATTTATTGATTACACCTATCCGCCTCCATTGATGCAAGTTATGGAAGCTTTCGCAACGTACCGACCTCTAGACCTGAAGTTTGCCAATTACGAACCCTTAGATCAAGCATTTACAAAAATGGATCTTGTAAAATCTTCGTTTGCCCCATCATCTTCTGGATGGGACATAGCTACTTCTTCCTCTACTCCACCAACCTTTGCATGCGACACAGCTGCTTCTTTTTCCTCCAGGTCTACTGGCTAGGGGAAGCTGGCCAGAACCTGATGAATCCAAGCTAAGAGAGTGAATTAACCATCGATTCGTTGAATTCGTTGATACTCTGTCTTTCCCTCCTTTTCCTCGAAGCTCGGTGGTTTACCCCTATGTACCCATCGATTGCCGATGCAGTTTGGAAAACAACTTACTTATAGCGTGGTATACATCTTCCATGACTACAAAGATAGTGCAAGCAACTCCTCGTCCAGAAGAAGCACAAGGATACAACCCATCATTCTTAGCCAAGAAGGCAAAACTTTGCTCTTATGACTGGCTTGAATGTGTGAATAACCCCCAGTTCCCTTCTTCCTTTGGGATGGACCCTCCTGCGCCTCATCTTCCTCAAAACCCTCACTGGATGGAAGAACTGAGACTTACTCTCTTTGAGAATCAGTTTCTTCCTTCCTACCAACCTCCAGATCTTCCCACCATATTTGAGCGATATCAAGCTCAACTTCTGCTTGTAGCCTTTTTCTCACTTGCCCTTCAATGTTCTTGGAGGTGATATTCCTCTTAAGAACTTTCAATGGGCTTGTGACATTATGACTCGGGGTCATGTCCTCAACCCCATTGCTTAAGCAGAACTTCAGATGTTTTTGGATCAATTCACATTGCTTCTCCATTGGCACCAAACTTCTTTGGCTACCACTCAATCCTTGGACAAAATCTCAACCCATCGAATTCACACCCAATATGAAGCAGAGAATCTTATCGATGAATATAATGACTTCAAGAATAAAGATTTTGTATACTGGGATGATCTAGATATGGATGAGATGGAACAAGGATTGAAGGAAATAGAGTTCGAAATGAAAGCTGAACAACTTTTTCATCAAATAAGAACATATCAGCTACAGCAACCCAGCTTGGAAAGGATAGAGGACAGAATAAAAAAGGAACATAAATTCATTGACCACTGTTGGAACAAATTCCATGACCTTGTTATTCTTTCTATTTCTTATTTTTATGAAATTGAATTTGTAGCCAAGAAGGCTTTCTGATGTAATTACTTTCATATTAATAAATCTAGGTTTTCCTTTCTTTATTCGGCATGGTCTGGCTTTATATTCCAATTTCATACTTGTAACCGTTTTATTCACCCAAATCAAACAAAATCATAGCTTCAAATTTACCAACTTTGTCCTTTGAAACCTGATTTAAACATTTCTAATGGAATACTGGAAACCTAATTTGAATATCTCCAACATATGGAGTATAATTGACAATCTTTGCCTTAGGTTTTCTCATTCCAATCATATGGTTAACACAATCAACAGTTTCGAATTAACTATTTTTTGCTTCGAAAAAACAGTCTACGTTTTTCGAAGTATGGAAACTTCCCTTAGGGATTGCACTGTTTTATTCTTAAAGAATGAGTCCCTTTGGGCTTTTTCACTGCTTAACCAAATATTGGCTTTTTACAACTTTAAAGTCTAAAACAAACAAATTCTAGCTGCAGAGTATTTCAAAGTTTACTTCGAAGGACTTTATTTTTAACAAGAAACTTAAAAGCAAGTCTTTAATACCCCTGAAGCAAAGCAAAACCTGAGCATTTTGTACTCTTAGGTATGAAACGTGCTTCGAAATCAATTACCTGCTTTCGAAGCCCTACCTGGATGTTTGTCATCTGGCTTTGGAGTCAAACCTTGGCTTCGAAGCCAAATATTTGATTTCAAAGCCAATCCGAGTGTTTGAGATACGTTTCCCTCCCAAACGATCACTTTTGAGAGAAACTTTTCATATCCGTACCTTCAGTACTTCTTATGAATTTTGCCCATTTAAACTGACTGGGCATCTTTTGGACAGAAAGGTTTAAAAACCCTTTCATTTCGTGCTTTTAATTCACTTGCTTGCCCAACACACAAACCCTTCATATCTATTGACCTCTTATCTTCTTTACCCTCTTTCTCAACTTCGTCCTCTGAAAACTTCTGTCAATGGCTTCTTCCTCCTCGAAGATACCAGTCGTGGAGCGTGTGAGTCCATCCGTAGCTTTAAAGAGGATCATTGCTGAAGAATGTGAGAAATACAAAGCTAGCGAGAAAAGTGCTATTGATGGGCGCATTTTCATTCCCCGCCGCCATGAGCAACAGGAATATGTGCTTAAGCTTATTTTTAAAGAGGCCCCTACTCAACTTCCAGCTCTGTACCCGCGTTTAGAGGACCACTGCCTCCTTTATGAAGGCGGTCTTGATTGGGAAAGCTAGAGAGTGAACCAACCCCATCGCTATTGGCCCAAAGTAAGACCAGAATGGGAAGAATGGTACGATCGGGTCGTCTTTGCTAGGACATCGGATCTCCGGGAACTTTGCCTCTTCGATGCCCTTCAATTATCTAGGTTCACCATTTCGGAGGACCAATTTTTAATACCTGCTGCTCTTTGTTTTTGGAATTCTACTTTCAATTTCTTCCAATTTAAATGTGGTGTGATGGCCCCTACTATCCTTGACATTTTCCATCTGTTAGGGTTATCCCCTATTAGTACTCCATTTGGTCTAGACTACCCTAACCTCAATATCCCTTTTTCTCTTTTCCCTCTAAACTCATCCTATAGTGACTTTGTCAAGGCTGAGAACAAAAAGGAAGGCCCTGTGACTGATAAGGAATTCTTTCTTTTTTACTGTATTGGCTCTGTAAATTCCTCTTCTGTACTTTTTCTCAAAGGATTATGCCTCTTTGTTTTGCATAAAAAGGTGGCCTTAGCTCCTTATGTTTTGGGCCATGTCTACAGAGCTTGTTCCCTCTTTTGTAAAAAAACCTATGGATGCCAATTAAGGAGGCCCATTTTGGATACTCCAACTCTGGCTTTTTGCATACTTCATTGATTTGCGTTCTAAGTGTCTAAAGTTTTTAATATCAAACCCTACCACTTATGGCATGAAGTTAGCCAATGTCTCTCTTTATCCTTCCAACTTTGCCTTATACTTTTCTTTCTTTCACCAACTCCCAGCTTCCCCTTCTTCTCACACCTTCTTCTGCCCCTGCGAAGCTAATATTGGCCCAGCCCGATTGAGGACCTTTTTGAACGATAGGTCCTGCTCTAGGCCTCATCACAAAAAATATGTGGGCTTCTATTTTGATCCCGAGAGAGCTATTTATTGGCACTATGAACTCTAGAGCTTATAAGTGTATCTTTGAGCCCTATTGCCCTGCCCAATTTACTAGGCAATTTGGACTCTCTCAAAGGATCCTTGTCCATCTCTGCAGTCAGTCCAACTCAAACCTTGCGAACAGAAAACTGAAAGTTCCTAGATCCAGATTAGAAGAGGCAACCTCTAAGTTTATCCAAAACTTAATTGATTTTGAATACCTATCCTTCATTCCCCAAAGCAACACACTGAAAAGGTACCATAATTGGTGGATGGCCAATATAGAAGTGCACTTGGCCATTTCTCCTCAAGATCTATTAGTGGTACTAGATGTGCCTCAAGCCAAGTCCAAAGGGACTGGAGTTGTTACTTCCTCCACTGCTCATACTACCCCAGCTCTTACCCTTGCCACCACAAAGTCTGCTCCTGCTGCCTCACCTATTCCTAGAGTCACTTGAGCTGCATCGAAGAAAGGTACGCACTGTTGCATCTTTTCTTTTCTTCTCCTTTATGATGCTTTTGTTTTTTACTTATAGTTCTTTCTTTGGTATAGGTGCCCCACAGGGAGACTCTCCTCAAAGAGTGCAAGCTTTAAATCTCCTCAAGAACAAGTAGCAACAACAAAGGAAAAGAAAACTCTTGCTTGGTCCTGAAGATGAGGTACCTGAGGCTCACGGAGAAGAAGAGGAAGCAAAGAAAGAGCAGGAGACACCATTAAAAGAAAGAAACAAATGACGATCTCTCATTTTGATTTCATTGGGGATTCCATTCATGAAGCATCTGCTAAAGCAGTGGAAGTGGAACACTCCAAAGAGATCATTGTATTCCAGAGGGCTGAGAAGAGGAGACAACAACAAATACTTAGGGATGAAGCTACTGCTATTGATGCACTCTAAAGAGAAACTGCAAGGAGGCAACAAACAGCTGAACATTATACCCTTCACTGTTCTCTAACCATTGCTACCACTTCTGAAACTAGTAATTTCCTTTTGTGTCTCTAGTTTTCTTTCTCAAGTTTTCAATACTGAAACTTAATATTGCTTCGTATTTCTTCTTTTACAGCAACAACTACTCTACCTTCTTATTCGATAAGGACTTCTTCAGTCTCATCTGAAGTTAAAAGACTATTAGAAGCACCCTTAAAAAAGAAAAAGAAGACTGGCATTAAAATGCCTCTAAGTGTAGAGCCCGTTCAGGCAATACTCCCACTTCCTGGTTCTACACTTTTCACATCTTTTTTTAGGCAAAGCATTCCTATATCTTTATCCTTTGGCTTAACTCCATATCTTCCTCTTTTAACCTTTAACTCAGCCTAATTTATTCTTTCTACAATCCTTGCTGCTCCTTCCCCTCCTGAGGAGATCCCAGTTATTACTTCATCTCTAGTGATGGCTGATTCCCTCAGAGAAGATACTGGTAGCTCACCAATTCTTTGTCCACCATCACTATCCAGCTCCAGCCCTTCTTCTCTTGACTTACTGGTGGCCAGGACTATGGAAACTACTAGGGACACTTCATCCTCCTCTCATATCCCTATGCAGCCATCTCTTCCTACCACTAGAGCCCTTTTTGCACCACCAATGTCAATGGAAGAGATGGACATTTTCGAAGCTAGACTGGCTAGCCTTGTTGACATGTTTTCTACCATTCCAACAGCCAGTAATGAAACTGAGCTATTGGTTCTGGCTGATTCTCTCTTGAAAATTTTTGAGAGCTCTTCAACCATCAGTAGGGCTTCCTCACCTTCACTGGATTTGGGCATCTGTTTGGAGTTGCTGACATTATTCTCGAGGATCCAATTCGAAGCCTTGCAAAGACATATTATCATGAATGGTTTCCTCCAGTGCTGTAAGGTCATTAAGCAATCCAACATAGCTATTTTAAGTCACTTGTCTCAAGCAGCAGCTACCATTGACTTTTATGTCAACATTTGCCATGTTGTTAAAGCTACAAAGGAGAAATTGTTGAGAGACCAGGAATTTGTTTCCCATATACATGTTGAGGTGTCTAAATTGAAAGAACAACATTCCTCTGTCTCTCAATTTCGAGCCCAACTGTTGGACAAGAAAACTCAATTAGAGGGAGAGTTATCAGCAGTTAACCTGGCTTTGGATCGAATTGCCACAAAGCTGTAAATCACCAACCAAGGACTGGCTGATCAAAGACAGGAGATGATTACAGCCATTTAATTGTTCCCATCCCTTAAGAGTAGATAATCAATTGTAAGGGAACAACTGAAGTATTGTACTGACTTTTGGGCCAATCTATGGTTGCATGTACTTAACTCCTTATGAAATGAATTCTTTATTTATTATTTGAGTATTTTCATGTTTCTCTTGTTTAGCATTTTCTATACTCCTTGTGTTTCCCATATACTTGGATAATAAGGCTTTAAGTACCTGCCATTAATTTTCCTAGGGTGTACATACTCATTCAAATTTCTCAAATGGTATGCTCCCCAAGGCAAGACTCTATGAACTTGATATGATCCTTCCCAATTAGGTGATCATTTGCCAAACTTATGGTTTTTTAATTCCTATTGGGAGTATTGTTTTCCATACCAAATCACCTTCATCAAAGCTAATGTGCTTGACTTTTTTATTATAGTTTTTGGCTGCTTTTTTCTTTTGGAAAAGAATGCTATTTAATGCTAAAATTCTAGCTTCATCCACATATTCTAATTCCAAGAACATGCTCTATGTTAATTTCTACAGGTAACACTGCATCATGCCTATATACTAAGGCATAAGGAGTAACTCCTGTACTTGATTTTGGAGAAGTCCTATAAGCCCACAATACATCCAACAGCAAGTTTTGCCAATCCATAGGATTGTCTTCCACAACTCTCTGTATTCCATTTTTCAAAGACTTATTGGATGATTCTGCCTGACCATTTGCTTGTGCATAATAAGGGGTGGAATTAACAAGGTTAATTCCAAACTCTGCCACGAAAGAATTTACCATTTTTCCATCAAATACAGTCTCATTATCCACAATTATGGTCCGTAGGATGCCAAACCTGTGAATCAAATCTTTAATGAATCCAATAACTTCAGTTTGATCTACAGCCTTATAGGGTTTAGCTTCGACCCACTTAGTGAAGTAGTTTGTGGCCAGTAAGATGAAACAATGGTGCTTCGAAGAGGGTGGATGTATTTTCCCTATCATATCCATAGCCCATCCTCTAAATGGCCAAGGCTTCACAACTGCATGTAAATCAGTTATTGATACATGTCTTATCATGCCATGCTTTTGGCATGCCTGACAACCTCTAGCAGATTCTATACAATCTTTAAGGATCGTGGGCCAATAATAGGAATGTCTTCGAAGCAGCCATCTCATCTTCATACCAGGCTGATGAGCACCATAGATGCCTTCATGAACTTCAACCATGGCTGTCAATGCCTCCTTTGGCCCTAGACATTCCAATAACAACCCATCCGCTCCCATTTTGTTAAGAGCATTACCATACACTATGTATTGCATAGTTTGTAGTTTGATCTTTCTGTTGGCTTTCGAAGATGGGCCAGTTAGGTACTGCATTATTGGATGCCTCCAATATTGATCTTGTAAGTCATTATGATGGACTTGTAACACCATATTCCTTTTAGTTAAAGGTGGTATTAATTTTTGATATGCTGCTTGACTTATGTTCATTTGAGTGTCATCTCTTCTCCTGAAATTCGAAGCTTTCTGAGTTACATCATTGGCTTTGTTATTCATGAATCTTGGAATATAAGTCACATTTGCTATCTGAAACTGAGAAAGCAAATGTAATGCAACAATATAGTATGGCAATATGCTTGCACTTTGATATTTGAAAATTCCTTTCACTTGGTTGACCACCAATTGAGAATCCCCAAATATATCAACTGTATGAGCTTGTAATCCAATAAGCATTTCCAGTCTCATTATTAAAGTTTCATATTCAGCTTGATTATTGGAACCAGAAATTTCATCAACTCTGAAACCAAGTGTGGTTTCCACCCTCTGTGGTAACTTAATCACCACACCAATTCCAATTAGACCATTGGCTTTTGATCCATCAAACCACATTTTCCATGGCTCAATATTAACCATACCAAGATCCATTATCTCTTGGCTTTCTGTTTGACATGAATGATCTGCCAAGAAATTAGCTAAAACTTGTCATTTTACTGCCTTTTGGGGGGCATATTCTAGATGAAATTCTGATAAGGCTAGTATCCATTTGCCAATTCTTCCTCTTAACATAGGTCTAGATAACATATACTTAACCAAATTTGTGGTTGCAATTACTAAGACAATTGTAGGCAAAAGATAGTATCTTAATTTCATTGCAGCAAAATATGATGCAAGGCACAGCTTTTCTACAGCTGAATATTTACATTCACAAGAATTTTAAAACCTACAAAGGTAATAGACTGCTTGCTTTTTGTCTTCTTCATTGTCCTGGGCTAAGAAAATGCCCAATGAATCTTTTGCTGCAACAATGTATAACTTCAAGGGCTTATCACTCTTTGGTGGCATCAGCACTGGAGGCTTGGCCAAGTAGGCTTTAATTCCTTCGAAAGCAGTTTGATGCTCTGCTATCCACACAAACTCCTCCTCATCTTTTAACCTTAATAAGGAAGAGAATACTTTAGTTTTCCCTGCAACGTTAGAAATAAATCTTCGAAGAAAATTAACCTGTCCAAGGAATTTTTGTACTTCTTTCTTACTTGATGGAGGCTTGGCTTCAATGATGGCTTTGGCTTTATTCTAATCAATCTATATTCCCTTCTTGTGTATTACATAGCCCAAGAAGTTTCCAACTAATACACCAAAAGCACATTTGAGAGGATTAAGTTTCAACTTGAATTTTCTCATTCTTTCGAAGGCTGCTTCCAAGTGAACCAAATGTTCCTCCATGGACTGGGATTTTACTACAATGTTATCAATGTAACACTCTAAACATCCTTCAATGAGATCATGAAAGATAGTGTCCATTGCCCTTTGATATGTAGCCCCAGCATTCTTTCGGCCAAATGGCATTTTAACCCATTCGAAAGTGCCAATGTTCCTAGGACATCTTAATGTTGTCTTATGGACATCCTCCTTTGCAATGCAGATTTGATTGTAACCAAAATGCTCATCCATCATAGATAAAATCTTGTGCCCTACTGAACTATCTACCAATAAGTCTACTATGGGCATGGGATACTCATCTTTTGGAGTTGCTAAGTTCAGGTTTCTAAAATCGATGCATACCCTCATTTTACTATTCTTTTTAACCACAGGCACAATATTGGATAGCCATTCAACATATCTGGCTGTTCTAATAAAGTTTGCCTTAAGAAGCCTAATAATTTCCTCCTTGACCTTCTGAATCACTTCAGGACTCATCTTTCTTGGTAGACTATGTACTACTAATGACCTATCCAATCTTGGCAGTTCATTATAAGACCATGCAAAACAATCTTTATATTTCTTTAAAACCATTAATAATTGGTCCCTGTCAAGAGCACTTAACCAAGCATTGATGTAAGTGGGTTGTTGTGCAGAACCTTCCCCTAAATTAACTTCTTCCAAGGGGTCTTGTATTTGGGAACTCACTAATGCTTCTCTTTTGATTTCTTCTGTCCTTGAAGCAATTTTTGTGCTTTGTTTTGCTCACACTTTCTCTAATCCAACATCTTTGCCTTTGTAATAACCCTCACCACTGATTACAGACTAAGCACTGATTACTGCTAAACTGAGACTGATTATGATTGATAATTAAATTGATTGAAATACTGAATTGACTGACTGAGAACTGAGACTGATTGATTGACTGTAACTGTTTAAATGCATTTTCTACCTGTTGATTGTTAATCGATCTGTTCATGTTCTGTAATTTAAACTGCAAATTGAAGGCCTTATCGGCGGCCAAATCGGAAATGGATCAATGTTCTATGATCATTGGAATTTATGTGAATTAATGGTATATTTAATTGGAAAGTGATTTGGAATGATTAAATTAGATTAAATAGTGTTAAATCATAGAATTGGTTTATCTACCAAAATGTCATTGTGAGTGGAGCACTTAGGCAACACATATATTGAGCCTTTATATACTCAAACAAGCATTTTAGCAGCCCATTTCCTTGCCTTAGCCGAATTTAGAGAGAGAGAAAGTGAGAGAATTGAGCTCAACTTGTAGATTTGTTTGGGAATTGAAGAAATTGAAGTGTAGATTGTCAATTGAGCTCCTAGACTTGTAATTGAGGATCTAGGTAAGGAAATTCAACCTCTCATTGTTGTCTTTAAATTGATTCTAGCATGGTTCATGTCAAATTGAAGAGCTAGTCTTGAATTGGTTCTATAATGTTGGATTGTAGCTCAAATCTTGCATGCATGTGTATATTGAAGAGTTTTGAGGATGTAGTTCATAATTCCTCACATTCATGTTCATGTTTTGAGAGTAGATCATGGATTCATCATGATTTTGGAAGTTTAGACTCATTTGAACTTGCTTTGGAGCTTTGAAGTTGATTGGATTCATGGACATTGCATGTTCATCATGTTCTTGAGAATTGATTTGAAAATGAGTTTAAATAAACTACCCTTGGGCTTTGATTTTATAAATTGAGCTTGGAATCATGTAATATTATGAGTTTACAAGAGTTTTTCAGAAATTCAGCCCAAGAGGATCGATTTTGATGCTTTGAAACTTGATTTTGATCTTGGAGTTCAAATCTGGAATTTCCAGATTTTGGTCTCCCGCTCGAGCGAGGGAAGTGACGCTCGAGCGGGGAAATCAAGCTCCCAACATCTTACACTGTTTTACAGTCCGCTCGAGCGCAGGATTTCACGCTCGAGCGGAGGCATGTGTCACACGCTCGAGCGGAGACCTTTGTCAGCATGTCCGCTCGAGCGGGGAAACACACGCTCGAGCGGGACCTCTGATTTTTTGAAATTCTGAAAATGTTTTCTAAGTGCACCTTTGCATCCTCATCCCATCCTAGGCATTCTTAGGCCTAGTTTAAAGCATCTTAATGAGGATTAGATGTAGAACACACCGAGGCAAATTAGGGATTAAGTTTTTATCTTTTCCAACTGCATAGCTTAGTGTGTGTTCAATCTGTAACTGTGTAGGGTTGGCTTCCGGAGACGCGCTCTAGCTTACTGTAGCCCAGAACTCTGTGAGTAACAATTGTGTAAAGATATGTTCAAAATGATTATCTTCTGAATACGGAACTGAACTATTTACTGAACTAATATTGTTTACCGAATGAATGTATGTCCTATATTCGGAACTGTACTGTGGCATCCTTAGCACCTACTGTTTACTGTTACTGCTACAGAGATCTCTGTCGGTTCCCTCGTTGGAACCACTACTGTTTACTGATTGATGGCCATCAACTGACTGTTCGGTCTTTTAAGACCTACTGTTTACTGTACTGCTACTGTCACAGATATCTCTAGAGCAAAGTGTTGCACAGACCTAAGTGCTACAGTGTGAGCCACCTCTAGAATCTGTGCGAGACACCTCTTGAGTCCATACTGGGCTTTAAGCCAATCTGTGAAATCTGGAGCAAAGTACTGCACGGACCTAAGTGCTACAGTGCGAGACACCTCTAGAATCTGTGCGAGACACCTCTTGAGTCTATAAGAACTATACTGTTACTGTTACCGTTACCGTTACTGTACTGTTACTGTTACCGCTACTGCACTGTTACTGTACTGTACTGTTACCATTACTGTTACTGTACTGTTACCGTTACTGTTACTGTACTGTTACTGTTACCGCTACTGCACTGTTACTGTACTGTACTGTTACCGTTACTGTTACTGTACTGTTACTGTTACTGTTACTGTTACCGCTACTGCACTGTTACTGTACTGTACTGTTACTGCTACTGCACTGTTACTGTACTGTACTGTTACTGTTACTGTACTGTTACCGTTACTACTACTGTACCGACACTGTACTGACACTGCTACTACTACCGTACTGTTTTGCTATCGGATGTGCCACGTACGATTACTATGATTACTAAATGACTGATATGACATGAAGTATAAGCCACCGACTGTATAACTGATTTACCGTGGCAAACGACTGTTTAAAATACTGAAAGGACATTCTTTCTTAACCCCTTTACGTATTATGTTATTCACTGGGTTTTAGCTCACTGCTCATATATATATGTAGGTGTACAGGCACCAGACCGCGGCTAGAAGCGTCGAGGTTAACTCCAGTTTTGTCAAGCCAACCTATGTGCCTCACTGCGAGGTTCCGAGCCTGCCAAGCTATGGCTTAGGGGTGTTTTAAATTCTCCCGTCTGTCCCTGTAACTGTTTTGTAATACTGTATAGACCGTACTGTACTGTTTAATAGGGGTTAGATCCATGTTCTGTTCTGACTGATTGTATATATTGTGCATGCTGTTCTGTACTGAGTTCATATGGATGTATGAAAAGTCTTTTTGCATACAGACTGTCACAGCTCATTGTACATTGTTTATTTACTGTATTGGCTTCCGCCATGCCCCTGTACTCTGTTTTACTGTATTACTGTTAAGCAGGCCTTCGGTAATCTCGGATTACTGGCCGGTTACGGTGCTAAACTCATAGGGGCGGGTTTGGGTCGTGATAGAGTGGTATCAGAGCGATACTTAACTACGAGTTATACTGCACACACGTGTCCAAATGAGCTATAGGATGTCCTAGAAAAGCAATTAGGGCATTACATGAGCATGATAAGTGTGTGGCGATGACTTGAATAAATATGTTAATGTGATTAATGTGTTTAAGTATGCAACTGTCTATGCTTATGAGTACCGTACTGCCTATGTGAAATGAAACGAAACTTATATGCATAACTGACGAAGTTAAGTGGAATAACACGTAATGTGAATGTGATTACCGAATGCAGAATCTATGTAAAAGAAAATGAACGTGTGAAAGTAAAGGGTCATGTGATCGTACTCGAGTTGAAATGAAAGCATACACACGTCTGTTATGGAATAAAATGTGAAATCAGTAAGAACCTCTCCTATATTGTTAATCACCCTATTTGTATGTAAATAAGGGAAAGGACGACGAACGTCGGCGAAACCGAATCTTCTGATGCTAGAGTTAACAGGCTATGAGGAATGCTTGAAGCCTTAACCGAAAATCTGAGATAATAAAGGTAGACATACATGCCTGAATCAACTGATTATGATCTGATGACGCTGATACAGAAACCCAAATAAACTGAAACCACCGGAATTTTTGGGAGGTACTGAATCACCAAAAACTGAGACTTGGGTTTAGAAACTGAGAAATATGTGAAGTTTTCTTCGAAAAATAATTTCCCTAATGCATCCGAGATAGGAAAGTACCTGAGTTGGAACAACTTGAGTAAGGTGATAAGACTATGGTCGAATATGAGGTAAAATTTACCTAGCTAGTTTGATAGGCACCCCACATGATAGATACTGACTACAAAAGACTAGAAAAGAACTGAAGGTGGGCGTGACCTAGATGTGTTTGACTGAATCGACGTTTTAAAACCGTCAAAGTGTGTAGATGTCCTGGATAGAGTATAATGCCTGAGACAACGTAGCAGCATTGAAATATCCAAATCAACATCGTCAACTGAATCAGAAAGAATGAAACAGAAGTAACAGAAAGTGAAAATGACCTTTTGAACTGTACTAGAACTGTCGAACATGGGAATATCTTATGATTGACTGTAATTCAAGAAATTTGTACGACTATGATCTGTACTGCACTGTTACGTATTGACGGACATTATTGAATGAACGGACCCTTGAACGCGAATTATACACGCGAACTGTTTGTGTGTGAGACTGCTGAAACTAAGAACCCATATTGGTTTGTAAAGATGAACTTCTGCTTATGAATATGTGAACGAATGCCTACATGAAAACTGATTTTGAACTCACACCTGTATATATGTTCCCATGCTTGTAATACTATTAAGACTGAGAGGAATGGACTGTGAATAATGAATCTCTTGAAATCTACTGTTGATGAGAAACTATTTTGTATTGTACATCGAACTCGTGAATCTGTATTGGAAATGTTAGTAGACTCTGAACATGCACATACATGACGATACCTTTGCTCGGAATGATTGTTATGATTTTTGTTCAATGATTTAACTGTTGGGATTATGACTCCGGGATTGTGCGACTGAATAAAGACCCCAAATGATAAACTCTAGACTGTGAATTGTGATTATGGATGATTGACATGACTGTTTGATTAGACTTGCAAGCCTATGCTTTAGTGACTATATGACTGATTTGGAACCCCGCGTGATGTATTATTGTGTACCATATGCCTATATGAAAGATTTATTTGGAAATCGCCATATTGACTGTGATGCTTACCTCTCGATATGATTAACTGCATGCCTGTGCATTTGCCTGTAAACTTATTGGGAGGAACACATTGTATATGACCTGTACTGCTTTAATATGAATTATAATGGTACCGGACTCTGATGTAAGTTTGACAAATGATGAACTCATGTACCTTATCTGGAAATGATAGGAATGGAACTGTTATCCGATCTAATCTGATGGAACGATAGGTTGATGAAACCCTTTGTGTAACTGATAGAATTTCTGTTGGATGCTTGTGCTTTGAACTTTTACTTGAAATGATTGGGCAGAACTTGCATCTGACATGACCTGGTCGAACTTTCATCGAATTGACCTGAGGGAACCCTTATTGAGAAAGCTATTACCAGATTGCTTACAATGTGGGAAAAACTGGGTACATGACACGTGATTACTTACCCGGTACTACCGTTATGACCATGAACTTGATTGACTAGGGAATGATTGTTTGGTGATTACTGTACTTCAGAACTGATGGGATCTGTTGACAACAGACTAGTTTGATCATAAACTCTGACTGTCTGGAAGTATATGTAATCTGTATGACTGTTTCCGTATTGACACACAGTATGGTCGAATCTGTGAGGACTGAAACTGATGAATAGTATATGAATGATTGCTTCAGAACTCCGTCTACTGCTATGGGAGTAATGTACAAATTCGCCTTATGTTTTCGATAACTCCCGAATGAACTAGACTGACTGTGATGGCTTACCGAATTGAGAACCAAATTGAACTAAGACCGGGTGAACAACTCGGAAGAGAATGAATCGAAACTCTGTAACTTAACGGGGGAAATTACTTATGAAACTGAGACCAGCGCAAATCTATAACCCCGATAAGTACTTGATATAAGTAGTGTGAATACTACTATACTACTACTGTGCAAATGTGTTCACGTTCTATGTCACGAATTAAGTTCCGTTTTCTGAAATGGTATATACTGTGTACTGAGTGACTGTTCAAGCTCTGATAGGTATTCGTGATACATGTTAGCTGCCCGGTATCGGAAGTTCCTTTATGGAACGTATATCTGTCTATACTCTGTTATCCGTACCGGAGGCCTCGTCACGAGGGGCTCAGCATCTGTTATGTTCTATTTTGTTACCCGTTTTCGGGATTCCTTTATGGAACTGGTTATTCATAACCAACACGTAACTGTAACTGTCCTGTACTGTATCTGTTCTGTATCTGCCATGTCTGTATCTGTTCTGTATCTGCTCTAGTAGTGCTAATGAATGCACCATGTATGCATAAGCAAGGATTGTGCATCTACGTATGCTGTGGACGAGAATATGAAAATGAGCATATATCTGAATCTGTCCCTAACTTTAAAACTCGAACATGTATAAGACTCTATTTTAATACGGACCCTAATCTCTTTATACGATTTATGATTTTGTTTCTGTGCATTGCTAAGATTGAGATTGGGTCATACATCCTGTTTTCTTCCAGAATGAAGGAGATTCGAGTTTGGAGGACCAAACTCTTTATAAGGAGGGGAGACTGTAATAACCCACACCACTGATTACGGATTAACCACTGATTACTGCTAAATTGAGACTGATTATGATTGATAATTAAATTGATTGAAATACTGAACTGACTGACTGAGAACTGAGACTGATTGATTGACTGTAACTGTTTAAATGCATTTTCTACCTATTGATTGTTAATCGATCTGTTCATGTTCTGTAATTTAAACTACAAATTGAAGGCCTTATAGGCGGCCGAATCGGAAATGGATCAATGTTCTATGATCATTGGAATTTATGTGAATTAATGGTATATTTAATTGGAAAGTGATTTGGAATGATTAAATTAGATTAAATAGTGTTAAATCATAGAATTGGTTTATCTACCAAAATGCCATTGTGAGTGGAGCACTTAGGCAACACATATATTGAGCCTTTATATACTCAAACAAGCATTTCAGCAGCCCATTTCCTTGCCTTAGCCGAATTTAGAGAGAGAGAAAGTGAGAGAATTGAGCTCAACTTGTAGATTTGTTTGGGAATTGAAGAAATTAAAGTGTAGATTGTCAATTGAGCTCCTAGACTTGTAATTGAGGATCTAGGTAAGGAAATTCAACCTCTCATTGTTGTCTTTAAATTGATTCTAGCATGGTTCATGTCAAATTGAAGAGCTAGTCTTGAATTGGTTCTATAATGTTGGATTGTAGCTCAAATCTTGCATGCATGTGTATATTGAAGAGTTTTGAGGATGTAGTTCATAATTCCTCACATGCATGTTCATGTTTTGAGAGTAGATCATGGATTCATCATGATTTTGGAAGTTTAGACTCATTTGAACTTGCTTTGGAGCTTTAAAGTTGATTGGATTCATGGACATTGCATGTTCATCATGTTCTTGAGAATTGATTTGAAAATGAGTTTAAATAAACTACCCTTGGGCTTTGATTTTATAAATTGAGCTTGGAATCGTGTAATATTATGAGTTTACAAGAGTTTTTCAGAAATTCAGCCCAAGAGGATCGATTTTGATGCTTTGAAACTTGATTTTAATCTTGGAGTTCAAATCTGGAATTTCCAGATTTTGGTCTCCCGCTCGAGCGGGGGAAGTGACGCTCGAGCGGGGAAATCGAGCTCCCAACATCTTGCACTGTTTTACAGTCCGCTCGAGCGCAGGATTTCACGCTCGAGCGGAGGCATGTGTCACACGCTCGAGCGGAGGAGTTGCTGCTTGAGCGGAGACCTTTGTCAGCATGTCCACTCGAGCGGGGAAACACACGCTCGAGCGGGACCTTTAATTTTCTGAAATTCTGAAAATGTTTTCTGAGTACACCTTTGCATCCTCATCCCATCCTAGGCATTCTTAGGCCTAGTTTAAAGCATCTTAATGAGGATTAGATGTAGAACACACCGAGGCAAATTAGGGATTAAGTTTTTATCTTTCCCAACTGCATAGCTTAGTGTGTGTTCAATCTGTAACTGTGTAGGGTTGGCTTCCAGAGACGCGCTCTAGCTTACTGTAGCCCAGAACTCTGTGAGTAACAATTGTGTAAAGATATGTTCAAAATGATTATCTTCTGAATACTGAACTGAACTGAACTGTTTACTGAACTGATATTGTTTACCGAATGAATGTATGTCCTATATTCGGAACTGTACTGTGGCATCCTTAGCACCTACTGTTTACTGTTACTGCTACAGAGATCTCTGTCGGTTCCCTCGTTGGAACCACTACTGTTTACTGATTGATGGCCATCAACTGACTGTTCGGTCTTTTAAGACCTACTGTTTACTGTACTGCTACTGTCACAGATATCTCTAGAGCAAAGTGCTGCACAGACCTAAGTGCTACAGTGTGAGCCACCTCTAGAATCTGGGCGAGACACCTCTTGAGTCCATACTGGGCTTTAAGCCAATCTGTGAAATCTGGAGCAAAGTGCTGCACAGACCTAAGTGCTACAGTGTGAGCCACTTCTAGAATCTGTGCGAGACACCTCTTGAGTCCATAAGAACTGTACTATTACTGTTACCGTTACTGTTACTGTACTGTTACTGTTACCGCTATTGCACTGTTACTGTACTGTACTGTTACCGTTACTGTTACTGTACTGTTACCGTTACTGTTACTGTACTGTTACTGTTGCCGCCACTGCACTGTTACTGTACTGTACTGTTACCGTTACTGTTACTGTACTGTTACCGTTACTACTGTACCGACACTGTACTGACACTGCTACTACTACCGTACTGTTTTGCTGTTGGATGTGCCACGTACGATTACTATGATTTCTAAATAACTGATATGACATGAAGTATAAGCCACCAACTGTATAACTGATTTACCGAGGCAAACGACTGTTTAAAATACTGAAAAGACATTCTTTCTTAACCCCTTTACGCATTATGTTATTCACTGGGCTTTAGCTCACTGCTCATATATATATGTAGGTGTACAAGCACCAGACCGCGGCTAGAAGCGTCGGGGTTAACTCCAGTTTTGTTAAGCCAACCTATGTGCCTCACTGTGAGGTTCCGAGCCTGCCAAGCTATGGCTTAGGGGTGTTTTAAATTCCCCCGTCTGTCCCTGTAACTGTTTTGTAATACTGTATAGATCGTACTGTACTGTTTAATAGGGGTTAGATCCCTGTTCTGTTCTGACTGATTGTATATATTGTGCATGCTGTTCTGTACTAAGTTCATATGGATGTATGAAAAGTCTTTTTGCATACAGACTGTCACAGCTCATTGGACATTGTTTATTTACTGTATTGGCTTCCGCCATGCCCCTGTACTCTGTTTTACTGTATTACTGTTAAGCAGGCCTTCGGTAATCTCGGATTACTGGCCGGTTACGGTGCTAAACTCATAGGGGCGGGTTTGGGTCGTGACAGCCTTCTTCCTCATAAACATACTCTGTCCATAAGGCTTCTTCTTCTTGTATTTTCTGGACTTTTGTTTCGATGTCCAATGCACAGTATTTATTAAAGGTCAAAGGTCAAAAGTCAAAGGTCTGACCTGTTGTTGTTCCTACTTACAGCTAACTACCATGGTTTCCTTCTCTTGTTTCTGAACTTTTTGGACTATTGATTTTAAGTCTAATGCTGAAAACTTGACTAAAGCCAAGGGTCTGGCTTCTTAGGTTTCATCTTCTTGTTTACAACCAGGCATCATTATCATCTTTGATGACGAATTCTTCATCAGCACTCTCCTGTACTAAGTGCTTCAGGTGTGCTACTTCCTCATCAGCCGTCACTTCGGCTGAACTATCAAGTTTTCTCAATATACTGAGTAGTGTCACTCCTTCAGTATACAATTTGGCTTCTGCAAAGTCAGCACAAGCGACAAAGGGTTGAGGGTCTGTATTGATCTCCTCTGTCTCTCCATTGCATAAGGCCATCATTATCTTCTGATGTAGAAAGGAAGGCACACATTTGTTGGTGTGAATCCAATCCCTGCCAAGTAAAGCATTATACTTAGCATTACTATCAATAACAAAGAATTCCGTCATGCAATCTCTGGTTCCCACACTCAGGTTAATGGGTAGAATACCCTGAACTATCTGCTTATCCCCAGCAAAACGAGTAATGGTTGTGCTGGTTGGGATTAATCTGGGGTTCATTTTCCTTGGTTTCTTCAAAGAGGATTTTGGAAGCAGGTTCACTGCTGTCCCATTTCCACCAATACCCTATTCATCTGTATCTCATTAAAAAAAGCCTTGATATACAAGGGCTTGACATGTTGTGTCATGGATGTTGTAGGATACTCAAAAGGATATGAGAGATTAATACTCACTTCTTCCTTAGTTTCCATTGGTGTGGCCACTTCAGATTCATCTTGAACCATACTAACCTGTGAATCTTCACTAGAAACTGGAATAGGGTCAATCTCCTGACCTTCTTGGTTTCCATCTTCAGGCTGGAACTCATGTGGTAGTATATGCACCATAATCACTGACACTGGAGGAAATGAACCAAACTGAACTGCTGGCTGCACTTGCTTCTTTTCTAGGCGAACTTGTTCAATTATTTCAAAAGCATTTTCCATGCTGCATTCTGACACTTCAGTACTAGTGGCTTCCTTCGAATGGTCTGTTTCTGCTGGTTTTTCGACCAAAAATGTATGTTCAGCCATGAAGGCTTCAAACATTTCCTCCTCAACCATTTCTTTCCTTTGGCCTAGGTCAACTTCTCCTTTTGTCTCACTGTCGCTTTCCATCAAGGCATTTTCAAGACCTGCTAAGTTGGATCTTTCCTTAGCTTTCAGTTCAGAGTGAACTTTAGCCAACTACTCTTTGCTGAAACTTCTTCTGTTCTGAGGAGTCGATTTTGGACTATGATCCAATTTTGGACTTTCTCTTTCCTCTGTCTGGCCTTTGGTTCGGCCAATGAAGAACTCTCCCTACTTTCCTTCAGATCCTTTTGGTACGGAGTGTACCTTCACTGGATCTTCCTTCTTTGGGACCTAGAAATTATTGGAACCATATCTGGTTCATTTGTTTTTGGGTGCTTCAGTAACACCCAATTATTTGGAGCCACCAAGGGAGGTTTAACCATTCTACCCTGGTCTCCAACAACACTTCTCTGGGTAGGCATTTCCTTAGGCTTGTTCTGTATGACAAACCAATCTGGAACCCAAGGTACCCATGAACTCACTAGCTCAGCTGCTGAACTAGCTCTTTCTACCTTCGAAGCCGGCTTCAAAGCTGTCTGTGGAGGCCACTGCTTGCCCCTACTCCCCTGTCTTAGGCCTAATTCGGGCCTTCTGTCAGGGTGGTTACCTTCTATCTTGTTTGAGGCTGATCTAGGAGGCCAATCTCTAGCTCTGATTCCATAACTTGAGCCCACTTTAGGCTTCCTCTCAGGATGATTGCTCTCCATCTTGTAGTAGTTGGGTGGTCTGAACTCATGTAAAGGTCTCTTGCCCTTAGAATGCACTCTAGTGGCTGATGGTCCAGCTAAAAATGGCTGCTATTTGGGACCAGTTAGGTATGGCCTCTTGTTGTAGGTATTGATTGGTTTAGGATGTCTCTGAAAATCTTGTAATACTGTTTTTCATCAATTTGGAGCCCTTTCAACCACTTGTAACTTAACCTGCATCTGGAACACATCTTTTGCATGGCAACTGTCCCTAGGGAGTCATCATCCAATGCCTCCTCACTAGAGTCCTTCCATTGGTCTGCAAAGCTCTGCCCATCCACTGGTGAACTTCTGGTATCTTTCTTGACAGTAGTCTGACTGGCAACATGCATCTATACATTAACCTCTTCCAATTCCTTCAAGGATAAGTTCTGGAAGTCTGGCACAACAATATTGGTTGTAACTTCTCCAATCTCTGGGAATGGATTAGTGTCAATCCCCATAGATTTCTCTACTTTAGCTGGGAATTTTAAACTCCCCTTCCAAATCTGTTCTTGGATCCAGTCCCGAAAAACAATACAGTTTTTAGTTGAATGAGATCAAGAATTATGTCATTTATAATACATTTTCCCTTTAAGTTCTTCAGGAGAAGGAATTTTAATTCCTTTTGGTAATTTTGGGAAATTCGCTACAAGTAAATGATCAAAAATAGCATCTGCCTTTGTTAAATCGAAAGAGTATTTCCTATGGAAGTCTTTCTGTTTAAACTGCTGGTCTATTGTAGTGTCTTTATGAATTAATGTCTCACAGATCACAGGCTCTTTCCCTACGATCTTTGTTGCATCAATCTCATAATTAGGATCCCTATAATAAGTCTTGTATGATGCATTACTTCGATCTTGTTCTTTCTCAAGTAATGATTCATATCTAGACACCTTATAGGTTAATTCCACTAAGTCTCAAAACTCAGTTGAGTCAAACTTCTTTTGAAGCCTAAACTCTAAACCATTTTGAGCCAATCTCACAAATTTAAGTTCTGGTAGAATGACCCTACACTTGTTTCGTGCTCTTTTGAATCTGGCAATAAATTAAACAGCTTTCTCATCAGGCTTTTGACTTAACCTTGCCAAGTCTGCCATGGAAACTTCTGGCTCCGTTTGGAAGAATTAGGCATGAAATGCCTCCTCCATTTGCTGCCAATTTTAGATAGAGCCAGGTGTAAGGTTAATATATCATATAAAAGCTGCCCCCAGTTAGAGAATTTGAAAAAAGTCTTAACTTCATGTAATCATTATTGGTAAATTCACCACATTGGGCAGCAAACCTAGCAATGTGTTCTACTGTTGACTGGTTTTCATTTCCATAAAAAAAAGCAAAATCTAGTATTCTAAACCCCCTTTGGTATTCATGCACCCTATCCACCCATTCTGGATATGGCTTCCTATGCACAGAAGTTTGAACCCCCCGAGCCATAAGTCTATACATTTCTCTGACAATATCAGCAATTTGATCCCTAAAAACCATATTTTGTACTTATTGGACTACCACTGGAGGAACAAACACAGGATTTGGTGGAAAACCTTGTGCCTAAGGTTCTCTTGGTCCATAGGGAGGTATATTTAGGACTGGTTGTCCTTGTGATACTGGCTGCTGTTAAGGGTATGGTTAACCTCTTTGAGCCTATCTTGGGAAAGGACCTGCGAAAAGTGCTGTAATAGGAGGAACATGTGTTGTTTCTCTTCCAGTCGCAAAAAACCCCTCCAACCCCCCGGGTGTGAATTCGAACAAGGGATTAGTGAACCCCTTTGTGTCAGGTATGACTTCGAACATGGGATTTGGAAATATTCTAATGCCATTTTCTTATGTTGGCGTAGATCTACCAATTTGTATGGCTTCGCTGTTAGGTAATGAGGCATTTTGATTTACCATAGGCCTCGAAAGAGGCTCCTACCAAGACTGAGGTATAGGTGATGGTCTTTCATAATTTTGATTACTAGTCTGACCATTAGTATGTCCATTATTTTGCATAGGCTGTTTATCTCTAGCCAATCTTTGCTGAGGAACATTTGAATTTTCCTCCATATGCCTTGTGTTAGTTGGTTAATGAGAATTCATCCGATCCATAAAGGATATTGCCCATCTTTCCATTATGTTCATTAATTGTTGTCCCATGGTATCTATTAGGTTTCCTCATGGATTCATTGGCTGAGTAGATGGAACAGTGGATAGTCCAATTCCATGGCCTCGTCTAATATTTTGAACATGTAGTGCATGTTCTGAATTACTGGTCTGTTCGACCATAGGTTCTGATGAGATAGGTGCTTTCATAAGATGTGTTATCACATTATACTCTGGATCAGGTACCTCTACCTCTCCTTCCACACCTTCCAGGAGTTCATTTTCTCCTTGTCTCTTACGTCTAGCCATTTCAATTAGTCCCACTGGGCGTGCCAAAAATATATGTTGGCTTTTTTGGCTTTCGAAGGTTAGTATTGTAATTTTAAGTGTGCCAGCAAGGATTAATCAGTTCTTACAGAAGATTAATTACCAACCAATTATCAGACGATTGTACTTTAGTTCTTTCAGCAACAATGAAGAGGATTTTTACTGGTGGTTTGTTTAGGATAATTTAGTAAATAACAACTAAGTGAAGAATAATTTCAGAATTTTATTAAGTAAAATGAAAACTTACAATGATCTGACCCAGCCTTGTAGAGGTTTACAGAAACAAGTTATTTGAAACTACTCCTATGAATGAAGTGGCTTGTTTAGGAGAATTTAGTAAATAACAACTAAGTGAAGAATAATTTCAGAATTTCATTAAGTAAAATGAAAAATTTACAATGATCTGACTCAGCCTCGTAAAGGTTTACAGTAACAAGTTATTTGAAACTACTCTTATGAATGAAGTGCAGTACAAAAATTTGAAGTACAGAAATGTAAAGAACTGTAAAAACTGGAAAGGAAAACAAAGTAAATAAAAATGATTTTTTGATCTGAGTCTGGATGCTTCACTTTGGGGCCTTCTCTGCTATTTATACTTCTCAATGATAACTGTCGAAGTGGGTTTCTAACCGTCGAAATGTCCTCCTATGATTGCTGAACATGTTCTCTTACAGTCAGTCCTACTGCGCCACTTTTGCAGTTAGGCCTCCCTCCTAATTTTGAATTTGAACTTTGTGAGTAACCATTAGGCACATCACCTTATATCCCTCGATCGTTCTAGTGCTACGCAGACCCATTATTATCAATACGGGCTGACACGTGTCTGACTATAGTTGGTAACTGGTATTAATTCCTCAAATTATCCTCTTCATGTCATGTGTTAATTTGTGATTGACTTTTACAAATTATACGACCAACAAGAATATTAGTTTATGAAGTGAAAAGTGTAGTCATAGGGGATTAACTAGTAATTGACATTGAATATTTGTAAGAACAAAAATTAATAGAAGCTTTTGCAAACTGCAACGTATGAATGGTCATTTCTTTAACTGATATTGTGAATAACACATATAAAATATTTTTTTATCTTATTTGAATATTTTTTATATAAAATACTGAGATTAATTTTAAATTTAGAAATTCAAAAAAAAAAAAGAGAGAGAAAAGTGATTATTGCTTTTAAATTTAAAAATTGAAACCATAAGATGAAAATTTGGGAAAAAGAGGGGGGAAAAAAAAAAGAAAAAAGAAAAAGAAAAGGAGAAATAAAACCTGAGGTAGGAAGAAAATATGTCATTGTTACACGAAAAATGTTTGAGGGCCACAATTTTTGTGGTTCAAATGGCTCAAGATTGCCAAAACGACGTCGTTTTGACAATTTTGATATTGTTTTGTACTCAAAACGACGTCGTTTTGACAATTTCGAGTTATTTGAGCTACAAAAATTGTGACCCTCTATCATTGCTGTTGTTACACATCACACTCATATTTTACCTTGTTTGTTCTTTTATTTTAGTGAATTTTTATATATTTTGTTAAATTTTTATGCAACTAATTTAAAAACATCTAAAAAATACATGTCGAGTGAAGTAATTAGTTGTTCAAATTTAATTAGATAACCTAACAATCTTAAAATTATATTTAATTTAATTTATTTATATAACAAATTGATTTTGAATAGATTTTTAATCAGTCAAACTCGAGTAATTTAATTTTTTTATAAGAAATATAAACTTATTGAGTTGAAAAGTAAATTGTTTAAACTTAATTGGAAATTTTAATGAATTTAAATTGTATTTAAATTTAATTTATTTTAACACAAGTTAAACTTGATTAATTCAATTGTTTTACACGAAATAAAATTTTTAAAAAAATACCCAAAAAAATGCTAACACTTTAATTTTTTAAAATCTCGACGGGAAGAGTGATTTCTTACGTCACGTACATAATCAGCTCGTCGGAATATTCTCAATCAAATTTCAACTTTGGCGTAAATATTTTGGCATCATCATGCCTCCATTTGGAATGTGAGTTAGCTCTTTGACTTTTAAATTTTTTTAATTATTTTAATTTTGGATTAAAAAATTTGATTTAAAATGAATTTTTGACTTTTTTATGAAAAAAAAATATAATGATTATGTGTTGGATGTGATATTTTGTCTTATTAAATTAAAAAACTTATTTTATTTTTTGTGGCTATTTTAGCAAAAACAGCCTTCATACCAACTTCCCAAACGAATGCTATTTAATTTTTGAAATAAATTTTGAATTATATTTTAAAAGATAAATTTTGAATTATATTTTAAAAGATAAATTATTGAAAATAATTTTAAAAATTAAAAATTTATTTAGTTATGAGTTTTAAAAATAATTTTGAATTAATTTATAATTTTTTTTTAATTAAATAAATGAGTGTCAGGAAAAATTTAATTAGTTGATGTGTAAAAAATTTTTAAAAAAAAGAGATATGAAAGAGAAAAAATAATTGATTAATTAATAATGATAAAAAAAAATAGAAAGGAGAGAGATAAAAATTTTAAATCATATTTTAAAAATTCATTAATCAAATAAATTTTTTATTTTTTAATCCAAATCATATTTTTTTTAAAAAATTATTTTTTAATCCAAATCCTATTTTAAAAATTAAACTTTAGACCATCTCCAACGGAGAACCAAATCCAACATTAAATTTGAAATTTGATGAAAAACTCACTTTTTGAGCTCCAACGGTGGCACCAAACTCATATCAAACTGAGGATTCACCAAACAAAACATCAAACTGATACCAGGAAACAGATTTTACCAAATCACTGTTACTGACCGTTGAAAGTGGTACACCGGTCAACCACCCGGTTGCCCGGCCGGTTGACCAGCCGGTCGCCCGGTTCTCTTTGAAATACATGGGTTCAAACAGTTTTAAAAAAAAAAAATTGCCTTTGCCGGTCGACCACCTCCCCAATTTCACTTTGATGCTCACCGTTGGAGCGCCTTGTACCAGGTTGAGAAAATTCCCATTTTTGTACTCAAATTTGTTGAAATTTTTGAGTAACCGTTGGAGATGCTCTAAATACTCCGACAAAGTTAAAAATAGTCAAATTACTTTCAAATCTCAATTCTCAAAACACAAAAACACTTCTGAAATCACTTCCCAAAACCAAAACAAAAAAATCAAGTCCACAACCACAGCAACAACAGTTGATTCATATTGTTCAGCTATTGGCTTCTTACTCGTCACAATACCCCACCACACAAGGAGGAAAAAAAAAAAATCACTAAAACCAAAACCAAAAGGAAAAACAGTTCTTATCAGATAAAGATTGTTTGCTTTACAAAAAATTTCGATCCAATTGCCGACTATGGAGCCGCCGGAAAACACCGCCGGAGCAATCGAATCAGCCGAGAAAATCATCCTCCGGTGGGACTCCACGGCGTCGGAGGAAGCCAGAGAGCGTATGATCTTCGATTCCGATCGTCAAGAGATCGATCGATACTTGCAAGCCGTTGATGAGATTCAACGATCGATGGAATCGGTGACTGTGACCGATGATCAGAACAAGGTCAATGGTGCGATCCAGATCGCCATGGCTAGGCTCGAGGACGAGTTTCGTAATATCCTGATTTCACATACTGGACCTGTTGAAGCCGAATCGTTAGTCGAATCGGTTCGATCTACTCCGAGAGCTGATAGCACTGGAGTTGATTTTCCAGAAGAAGATTATTCGTTTGAAGATTCGGTGGTGAGCAAGGAAATTGAAGTGGAGTTTCATGTTGGAGAGAGTAGTAGTAGAAGTAGTAGTAGTTCCAAGTATCAATCTACTACTAGTATTCGCGAGATCGATTTGATTCCATCGGAAGCGATTTACGATCTCCGAAGCATCGCGGAGAGGATGATCTCAGCTGGATATTTCCGCGAGTGTGTTCAGGTTTACGGCAGTGTTCGCAAATCCGCCATGGACGCGAGCTTTCGACAGCTTGGAATCGAGAAATTGAGCATCGGTGATATACAGAGACTCGAATGGGAAGTGTTGGAGACGAAGATCAAGAAGTGGATTCGAGCCGCAAAAGTCTGTATTCGAATCCTCTTCGCGAGTGAGAAAAAGCTCTGCGAGCAAATTTTCGAGGGTTTAGGTACCGCTTCAGATGATTCGTGTTTCATTGAAACCGTGAAAGGTCCAGCAATTCAACTCTTCAATTTCGCTGAAGCTATCAGTATCAGTCGCCGATCGCCGGAAAAGCTGTTCAAGATCTTGGATCTGCACGATGCGTTATCGGATTTGTTACCGGACGTTGATGTTGTTTTCGAATCGAAATCGGCGGAGTCGATTCGAGTTCAGGCGGCGGAGATTCAGTCCAGGCTTGCTGAGGCAGCGAGAGGAATTTTATCAGAATTCGAGAACGCAATTCTTCGTGAGCCTTCGAGGATTCCGGTTCCCGGAGGTACAATTCATCCTTTGACTAGATATGTGATGAATTATATAAGCTTGATCTCTGATTACAAACAAACTTTGATTGAATTGATTGTGTCTAAACCTCCGACGGGGTCGAGGTACTCTGGCGATCCTACGACCCCTGATATGGAATTCGCGGAGCTAGAGGGACGAACCCCTCTGGCGCTCCACTTGATTTGGATAATTGTGATTTTACAATTCAATTTGGATGGGAAGTCCAAGCTCTATAAAGATGCCTCTTTGGCTCACTTGTTCATGATGAACAATGTTCATTACATTGTTCAGAAAATCAAGGGGTCACCGGAGTTGAGAGAGATGATCGGAGACGATTATCTGAAGAAATTAACCGGGAAGTTTAGACAGGCTGCCACAAGCTATCAGAGAGCAACTTGGGTTAGGGTTTTGTATTGTCTGAGAGATGAGGGGTTACATGTGAGTGGGAGTTTCTCATCTGGGGTTTCAAAGAGTGCTTTGAGAGAGAGGTTTAAGACCTTCAATGCCATGTTTGAGGAGGTTCACCGGACTCAGGCGACGTGGTTGATACCTGATAACCAGCTCCGGGAGGAGCTCCGGATATCAATTTCGGAGAAGTTGATTCCGGCTTACAGGTCATTCCTAGGCCGGTTCAGGAGCCATATAGAGAGTGGCAAGCACCCCGAGACGTATATCAAGTACTCAGTTGAGGACCTAGAAACCGCAGTCTTGGATTTCTTCGAGGGTTACCCAGTTTCACAACACTTGCGGAGGAGATCTCAGTGAAAGAGCGGGCTGAATTTTACCGGTTAGAACCTAGGAAACATTCTTTAAATCTTTTTGTAGAGCATTTAGGTGTGGTTCTGGTCATTTTGGGCTTTTCTTCAGCTCTTACAAAAGGATTACCGGCTAATTTTTCTGTGGACACTCATAGAGATTGAAGCGTGAACAAGATGAATTACCACTCTCCAGAATCACCGAGACCCTCAACCTGAATTCTTCTGTCCTGTAAGGATGTTGTTTGATTTGTTACTACATTTCTAGATTATTTTTCTGTTTTCATTTGTTCATATGGGAATTGTTGTGTGTTGTTGTACTATGATATTTACTGGCAATTATGATTTTCAAACTAGAAAACAGTATCTAGTTAAGTTTTGATAACCTTGGAAGTTGGGGAACACAATAATTTGGGGGGTTTTATTAGAAAGAATTAAGCATTTAACAGTGTAAAAGTATTGTGATAATGAAACAACAATTCTCATCTAGTGTGGCACTCAGGTAATTACCTGGATTACTTCATCTTGTTGGAATTGTTACAAGTTTGGCATTCTTTTTGGCATTGTTTTTACACAACGTGTTCGTTTTCTATACTACTTGTGCTGTATTTTGCTGTAATTTCAGTTCTAGCATTCATTTGAGATTCAAGTTTATGACTGATATCACTCCATTATTGAGCATTGATAGTTATGGGAATTCCATACGTTGCATCTGAATTGTCTTTGATTGAATAATAAAGAGTTGGCATTGCTTTCATTCTGGCACGTATATGAAACTCTGACAGATTTCATAAGGACATTACTCAGAACTTCATGTTAGATCTTTTTATTTCATTCTAGCATTCATTTGATTGAATGATGAATTGGCATTAGTTGAATGATGAAATTCCAAATGAAAGTTTTCCTTATTCTTGAAAATGCAAGTCACATAAAAATCATTGAAAACCGAGTTTCAAATTTTCACTCTTTGATGCTGAGCACAAGTCTCTTGGTTCATCCCTAGGCATCCATTAAGATACTGCAAAAATAGCACCTAGCAATCTGTTGTTTGGATTGCATGATCCAAACTGTAGAACTCTTCCTTTTCAAAGCTTTAAATTTAAAAGTTGATGAGCCATGTCTTGTGTGTCCTCAAAATGTCGTGTACAAAAATAATTTAAAAAATTGACATGTCATGCGACGTGTCCAATTCAAAAATAATTTTAAAAAATGACATGTCATGTGGCGTGTCCAAGTCAAGGTTGTTAAAATCGGAATCTTATGTTGGAATGTTGGAGGTGTTTATAAGATCGGATCGTAGAATCGGATCGAGAATCGTAAGATCCTACCGAAAAAGACAAATTACGTAATAATTTAATTTAAATAAATATTTCTTAAAAAATGTATACAAAATGAACTTATATTCTATTAAAAAGAAGTGAAAATATTGTGAAAAATATAATACTCCATGTAAAATGTACATATAATATTGTACAATAGAAAATTTGATGGTAAAAATTTTGTATTTCATCAAAAAAGAAGGTGAAGAAGAATTTTATAATAAAATATTTTACAATTTACAATAATACATAAAAAGTGAAGAAAACATATTTAGGTTAAGTTTGGCATCCTTTTAAAAAGTCAAAAAGTCACTATCCTATTTAAATCACATTATCTTATTTAAGTCATATCACTTTTCTACCACATCACTTCAAACTCAACTCATATTTTATAAAAAGTCAAAAAGTGCACTTATTTAGAACATCTCAAACAACCCCTTAATAAAGTTGGATATGAAAATAGATTAAGAATTCCAAAGCTTGACCGAATGATAAGGTTTGTTGTTAGCATTTCTGGTGAAGCGGATTCAGGTCATAAAAATAATCTTTTCAAAAATTGAAAAAAAGTTGCAATCATCTTACATTCCTTAGACTCCGCTAAAGCTAAGTTTGTTTTTCTGATTAGTTAATTTTCTTAAATTATTGCAATATTTGAATGTTTGTTTCCTAATTTGTTTTTCTTAGTTTATTTGATTCAATATTACTTAATTTTTATTATTTATTTTGATTAAATAAATTGATATTTAGACAATAAACATAAAATTTATAATATAATATGTCATACAATACAAAACAAGGCTTGTAAATTGGATTTGATAGGATTGGGATTTCACGACCTATAAGATCCTATTACTAGGCTCGAAAGATCTTATGATTTACATGATTCGAATTGATTATCCTCAAATGAATAGTAGGATCCGAATGAAAATTTTGATAATCATACTCCAAGTAAACAGCGTGTCTGAGACATGTCGAGGTCTAACACATATTGGGAACAGACACGATTCCCGTTTTGATGTGTCCTAAAAAACAATGTTAGATACACCCTCAGCACCAAATACTGGGAACATTGTTTTAACTTGTGCAATGGACATGTTAGACCAAAGAGCAATTTTCTCACTTGCAGCAAAAGACTTTTATAATGAAAAGTACATAGAGCAATAAGTTGAGAATGTTAATTATTGGACTTTCAATGAGGAAGCAAGACTTACATGAAGATTTCAAATAAGTGGGTCTAACAAAGGGTCTCTTTCAACTTCTTCATAGAATTATTAAATTTGGACATTTGTCAGTCAAACAAAGCTTCTGTGGTGAAATTTCTCTGTATCTGCCAACATTCTGCATGTGGACTCTATTCACAGACTTTCAATGGGTATACTTTTTTTTACAATTTTTAATTCGTAATTTTGTATTTTTAGTAACTTTTTAATATTTTAATAATTTTTTTAAATTTTTTTAGATTTACTTAATCTTGATATACTTAAAAAGTTTAAAATTTATATAATTTTTTTTTAAAAATTTCGTTGAATACAATAAAATATGAATGTATTGAATTTTTATATATATTTTTTTATATTTGATAAATTTTTTACAATTCTTTTTTTCTTTAATATTATATTTTTAATTATATTTAGATTAGGTGTATTTAAAAAATAAATTATTTGCATGAAATATTTAAAAAATTCACAAAAATAAAAAAATATGAAAATAAAAAATTTAATTTAAAAAAAAAAAAACAAAGATAACGAAACAAGTATTTTTATAATTTTTTTTAATATTCAACTGCAATATTTCTTTCCCTTTTTCAGTCAAAGGCTTATTTGTATTTAATAAACTTTTTCCAATTTTTGACAACCAAATTTTTCAAGGCTTTTTCAACTAAGGCTTCGTCTGAGAACATGTTTTTTTAGTAATTTTTTAATTTTTTTGTTAAAATATGATATAAAAAAATAAGTATGTTTGAGATGAATTTTTAATTTTTTACGAAAAAATATACAAAAAGTAGAGAGAAAAAAGAATTTTTAACTTTTTGGTATATGTTAGTTTTTTAATTTTTTTAGTGACTTTTTAGTTTTTAGGTTAAAAAGTGATGTTACCAAATGAGGCCTAAATTTAACTTATTTTCAATTTTTTTTTTTTAATATTCTTTTTTGAAGTCAACTATGACTGATTTATTTATTTATTTATTTGGAAAAAACTCAAAATAGTAAAAGGTTCATAAAAACAAAAATAAGCCCCAAAAAAAAAAAAGAAAAAAAAATCTCAAAACTTGATTCTACCCAATACTGTGCTTGGATATCGGTTTATTATACAAACAAGTTAAATTTTTACACATTTTAAAATTTGTTAGGCTTTCAAGTTAAGTTTAAACAATTTATTAGTCGGCTTGATAAGTTTATATGCACTACAAAATACACGAATTTAGCTCAATAAAAGCTTGTATAGAATTGATTGGATATATGAATAAGACAAGTTTGAACAAGTTTTGAAATTTATGAAATTTTCAAAGTAAATTTAAACAAGTTATTACTCAATTCATTTGTAGTCCTAATTACATAGGCTTTGATTTTTATTTGAAAAAAATTACAATTCAATCTATTTGACTAAAAATATTTATAAATCATGGAGGTATAATTTTTTACACAAAAAGGGTTGATTTTGGTAATTTTTCCCTTACCTCCCACTAAATAGTAATTTCCCCTTTATATTTCAACTTAAACATCATTTTCTTTGTAATTATCAAATGCCAAGCAAGATATTGATGCATGAAATACTTCATTGGTCATAAAGAGAGAAAAATACTAATGGACCGTCATTCATAGAGTTGTTGATTCAGTGCAAGTTATCCGTACATCATTTGTTTTGTCTTTTAGTGATTTTGGACAGACTCACGCAAGATATTTCTTGTTGATTTTATTTTTTATTAATTTTTTTTTACAGAAATAGGAAAAAGACTAAGGCCAAGTTTGGTAATCTAAAAATAATCTATCTTTTTATCTTTTTATCTTTTTTTTTATCATATCACATTTCTACTTTTTTACACATCTTTTCGTAAAAAGACAAAAAGTACACTTATTTAGATCATCCCAAACAATCCTTAATTTTGCAATTTTACTGTCAAATATTCATACTAGCTATAATGCACATGAGGCCTCGTCTAACATGTGAGTGTTTTAATTTAAAATTTTAAAAATTATTAAAAAATTTAAAAGGTCTATAATTTATATTAAAAAGTTATAAAAAAAATTCTTTATTTTTTACACATTTTTTCATAAAAAAATTTAAAAATTATTTTAAAAATATTAATTTTTTATCTCATATTTTAATTAAAAAATTATTAAAATAACCTGTTATGAGACGAGACTTTGTGAAGCTTTTGTTGCCAAAAATCAATTCATTATCCTGAGTGGTCCCTATCACAAACTAACTCCCACTCACATGTAGAGGTTGAAAAATATCGATTTGGGTCCGGTTTGATTTGAATTTAAGTTCAGAAATATTAAAAATTCCTTGTGTCTAAACTAGCAGAATCAACTTTAAGCCTTAAAATCGATCTCAAACCATGCCCTAATAGTCTTATAATATTGAGACCGTCCCACAAACTCATAGAATAAATAAAACAAATATTATAGAATTAATAATTTTGTAGTTGAGTTTAATATTTAACCATTACATCTTAAGTATAGACTTAGTTAACTATGTTTTTCCTTCTTTAGTGCATCTTTTTTATTTTTAAATAATAATAATAATATACAACTAATTTATATATATATTAATAATCGAGTCACAATTAACATTTCCAAGCCTGACCTATTTAATAAATTGATTTAAAAATCATTTTGACCCGTTCAAAATAGGAATATACATTCTTATTATGAGAAGGGATTAACCCTGTTTGGTAGAGCTGTAGAAAAGTGATTATAACTTATAACCCAACAGCTTATAGCTTATAGCTTATAACTGTGAACATAAGCTGATTTTTGACTTATAAATTAAGCTTTTCCTCCTCCACTCAAAGAATAAGTTGATTTTTGACTTACAAAAAGTTATAAGCTGTATTGTTAAACTGAACCAAATATATCAAAATAGCTTAAATTAAGCTAAAAACTAAAATAAACTGAAAATAAATCTTACCAAACAGGCCATTATTCAAGTGCGTCTAATTTAATCAGTCACAAACCCTTACAAAAAAGCAGGTTGGAATGGATAAAGTAACAAACCGGTGATGGAGATTTTTTTTTATCTAACTTTGCCACGTTCACAGAATCAGTGCGTAGAAAATTGCACAAAAAGTAGATAATATTGTGGATTAATTGTCTATGCATGTTAGTTTGTTTAATTTTTACCTAGCAATCTTGGGTTGGAGGGATATCCTTTTCAAAGGGATCTCAATCAATCAAAATTCCTAGGTTTTTTTTTGTTATTTGTTATTTTTTTATTATAAAGTATTTAATTGTCACCATTATTATTTTTTTAGATAATTGATCCACCCGCAGAGTACGTCATTGCAGCAATATGGATGATGCAAAAACCAATTAATATTTCATTTTTTGTAATTAATAAAACCAACTTATTTGTTATGAGGCAGCTATAAAAATACCCGAAAAAAGGTCACGGTGAAGTATGGCCTGCCAATACAACAAATACAAAAAATAAAAAATGGAGTACAGAGAAAAGATTTTTTTATTTAAAAAAATAGGAAAAAGAGAGAAGAAAAAGCAACTTCTGCGGACAACTTGTTCAAATATTGATGTGGACCTAATAACAATCGGATGCCAATCAGTGCCATTTTCTCATCCAATATTTGTTAAGGGTAACTTCATAAAATTAAACAAAGAATTTAAGGCTTTACCCAATGACGGTTGTCACTTTACCTCCCTCAATTAAAAATTATTACATTTTGTCCTCTAAATCTTTTAATTGTCTTAATTTTAATCTTATATTATTAAAAAAAATAACAGTAGAATTTTTTATTGAATTACAACCGCCAAGAACCCAGCATTGGCCATTGGGTACTCGTCTCAAAGCTGAAAATTGGCTTTCAATGAGGAAAAATAAATTCCTACATTTGATCGGTCGAATAGGCCCTACCTAGTTCTAAGCTAGACTCGCCCAGCTCCCTTAGTTTTAGTTTTAGCTTAATCATCGGCTAATTAGTAAGGTCCGTCTATCTCAGCTAACAAGGAGCAAAGTGCATAAATCAGTACTAGGACTTGAGTTAAGTTGATGTGAGTTGTTCTTTGTTACGTGCTGCTAGTTAAGTTCCTTTTGTCCTATAGGTCAGAGAAAGAGATAGATCCTTAAACATGGTGAAAGAGTGCAAAAAGCTATAGACTAGGGTAGTGAAGGCTGGTAACATGAAGATAACCTGCAATGGGATGATTTTCGATAGCCCTATATCACTCCTTGCCTTGGAATAAAAGGGCAATAGAAAAAGAAAGGACGAAAACTCTACATCTTTGAATAGGAAGAGACAGCGCGCGCGCGCGCACACAGAGTGTGCTTAAAGGAAAGCAGCATGTGAGCAGTAAATGTCAATTTTATGATCAAACTAACAACTAATTTATTCATATATATAAGAGAAATGTATATATCTTCTATGAAGAAAATATGAGTTAATATATGCATGTTCTAAATTTATGACCAGAGAGGTAAATATATACATTTGATCCCTCACATATATGTACATAAATTTTTTTTGGAGCAAATACTTTGGTCATAAAATTAACATGTACACAACTCGTATGCTACTTTTCTGTCCTATTTCCATGACTGAATGTTAATAGAAGATGAAGAGTGAAACAAATCAGAAAATTAGAGAAGCAAAATGTCACCATTTTTATTCGAGAGGGTAAAGTGACAATGTCCTATAGTTGAGGGGCTGAAGTGTAATTTGCCCAAAAAAATTAAACAGAATAGAAAGCACACTAACATGGCTTATAATATTAAAAATACCACTTGTCTTCCAACTACATCCAAAGATGAGCCTAAACTATATGCAACAGATGATACATTTGGAACCATACAGTACACTACAATCCAATTAAACAAGATAAAAAGAATTAGAGGGGAGGAAAAAGTAAAAGAACAAGAACAAATAAAAAAAGCTTCATCATATTCCCTCCAATGGCTTTTTCCCTCTCCTCTCACATAAATTCTACATGTAGCAACTTCATATCCATCACGATGATCATTCGGAGTTAAATAGCTTCTCACAATCAAACAAGTCTAACCTGGCTGAGTTGGGTTTCAAATTATTCTGTCTTGTCTTCTTCCAAATCACCGTTCGATAACCCGTTGTTTCCGCCGTGTACTGATCCGACTTCAAGTGGACTTCGAATATCCTTTGAAGGCATAGGAGATGGTTTTATGAGTGTCAAAGTATTATCATCCCTGTCAAACTCTTCACTTGCTTCTCCTGAGTAAGTATAGCTGTCACATGTGAAAATATTCAATGTGGAGACAAGAAAATAATTGACAATTAATTTTTATAACGTAGAAGAAGCCCTCTGCGAGGAGTTTGCAGCTAATTTCTATGTTCCACCATAAAATTGATCAACAGTTGGGAAGATTTTTCCTGGACACTTAATCTCTATGAGTTATTATGACCTAATGTGACAACAATCATAATACTCACAAATTACGACCTCAAGAATTAGTGATTAGAATAACAATAGCATAAATTACAGTCCGATTGTCTACACAAAAATGCCATAACACTCTGTTTGGATTGCGGGTGAGAACAAAAATGAAATGATTGTGGTCACACATTTAGGTTACAAAAGAAAAGAAACTACTGTATTTTCTTATTATGTTTGGATGAGTAAGACAACAAAATATGTGATACACAGATATGGGTGGGATTTCTTTTCCTTCCTTCGTATTTTAATGGGCAATCTCGGTATTATAGAAATACACAATTTTTAGTGAGAAATGAAACCCCTATAAAATAAGCTCTCTCTCTCTCTCTCACATAACTATAAACCAACACAAGCTCTCACAGAACTTATAAACCAACACAAAAAGAGTTTTCTCTCTCTTCATTTCTTATTATTTCTCACCAAATCATCCCATCCCATCCAAACAGGCTGTAAATGAACGGTGATGGAAAAAGAATAGTGAATTATAATTGCCAGATGCACATGGACATTGTGTGAATGATAATGGTCATTATAGAGTGCCAATTATCTGTTTTGTAAACTCTCTTTTCTTCATTAGTTCCCCTTTGAAGCAAAAGGGAACATACGCGCTAAAGACATCATAATAAAAAGCAGTGCACACAAACATATATGCATCATATAGCTAGAAGCAAGGGTTTGTACCGCATTGAATTCTGAGATGGTGCCCAGAGAGCACAGATGACACAGAGCAGAGAGAAAGATAGGACTTGCCAGAAGGCGGGGATGATCCAAGCATTCTGCCATTGCTCATTATACACATCCGATGACTTGAAGTAAAGCTGCACAAACAATGTTATACTATAGTGATTACATTGCCAAAGTGGGAAGATGTACAATCTCTAAAATTTCTTCTTTCTTGAATAGGAGGTGAAAAACTAGTGATGTGAAAAGTAGGTGTTTGTGTAAGATAATTCTATACATCATTTCCCAATTACTTGATCCGATCTAAGCTGAAACTGCAAATGACTTAACAAATCATTGACCATATCTTAAAAACTTCAATGAAAGAAATTGACTGCCAATTGCAACAAATTTTAACAAAGAAGCAGATAATAGCGGGCCTTTAAACCATCTTTTTCTCCACAGGGATTTTCATCTTGGCCCTCATTCTTGCACTCTACATGGTTCAAATGCTAATCAGCTTGCTAGGTTAGATTTTTCAAAAAACACTTTTCAGAAAATTCTATTTTCTTGTTTTCCGTGTTTTTTTTTGTTTTTACTAAATTTTTTAAATATTTTAAGTAATTTTTTTTTTACTTTTTAGACACACCTAACATAAATATACCTAAAAAGTAAAAAAATTGTGAAAAAAACCTTTTAAAAATTCACTAAATACCAAAAATACAAAAATACAAAAAAAAAAAAAAAAACGAGAATTCAGTACATTTTTTGTATTTTTATGTATTTATTAATTTTTTAAAATATTTTTTCACAAATTTTTTTACTTTTTAAATACATCTAAGTAAGGTGCATCTAAAAAAGTAAAAAAAAAATGTTTAAAATTTTAAAAATATTTACTAAAAACAAAAAAACACGAAAACCAAAAAATTCAATTTTCAAAAAACTTAATCTAAAAAACTCAAACCAAACACGCTGAATAATTTTGTTTGGTCTCAGCCAGACACTATGTTATTGAGACCTTTTCATCGTAGAGGATGGTTTTTAACAGACGCTTTGCACTTTCCACTGCCCTATAGTGGTTCATGTCAAACACTGGACATTTCTTAACACATTTGAAGATTAATTAAGCCTTATTCCCCAGACAAGAAAAATTACCTCATAGCACATCCAACCTACAGACACAATAACAGCTACTGCCAAAGCATTAGTGAACTTTCTGTAAATATCTAGTTTTGCCAACATGCGTCGAGCCTGCCACATCACATCGATAAATAAATGTTACTTCGGTGGATCTTTTCAGGCAGCAATACTTAAATCACATATCAATAAAAATAGCAACGTAGGTGTCATTCCAGAATGCAGCATAACATAAAAGGAAAGTATTTTCCCCTCTCTCTGCAGACAGTGAGGCCAAACGAAGCCCAAGCTTACTCATATAAATTCCAAGGCACAAACAGAAAAATATGCACAAAATTTAGTCATTGGGCCCTAGCAGTGTTGAATGGGATACAAAGCACAAAATACAAAGAACACACATCACACCTTGACCTGCAAGTAAAATTTATTAAGATTCCTCACTGTTTTCAATTTTCAAGAGCTAATGTCCATTACATTGACATTGGCACTATAAAACACTTGATTCATTATCGTTGCCCCAATTACTGCCTAATCCAGAAATAACTAGAGCAAACCATTGTTTTATTTCATTTGAGATCAAATCAGAAATCAGCTTACTGCAGAGTGCATGCCAAGGTTCAAACTCATCTATCATCGACAAAAATAACATAATAAATAAATAAGGAAAACCGTTATCACTAGCACTGTATACAGTTGTAGACATGTTTATAAGGATTTATGGAGTTCATAATTATAAGAGTATTCTACTATCAGTGCCAATCTCCGCCATGGTTTTAGATAACATTTTAGAAGATTTTTGTTTTTTGGCTTTTTAATTGTTTTAATTTCCAAATGTTGGAATCTTTTAGTTATACTTTGTTTCAATTCAGTTTATTTTACATTTACAGGAATTAAAATGCCCACAAGCACTTTTTTATTAAGTAGAACTTATCTTCACATTTTTGCTTTTTGTTTTTGCCTTTTTTTTTTTTTTCCTTCCTATAGAGTATGTTTAACCTGATTAAAATACCATCTGATATATAGCCTAATAAACAAAAATGTTTGACTCCTATTATTAGCTAGATATGCACCACATTGAGCCCAAATATAGAAGTGTGAACTTGCAGTTCCAAACAAACTAATTAATATTTGAGTCTTTGCTAGCATAGCATGGTATAGTCCTTTGACCACATAATGAACACGATCAAAAGGTTTTTCCATTAAACAACAATAATATAACTAAATATACCTGAAGCTTACTCAGAGTTGCAGAGAGGGAGGTAAATATCCAAAGAATGAAGAAAGCATCCAAGAGTGCCACAGGAAAAACCAAAAACAGTCTTGCTTTTCCTGAAAGATCACTGACAGCACCAACATTCTCTACCAGTTCAAGCACTTCAGATGCGAGTAAGAAGGTTGCTCCAAGCATTAAAACCTTTGAAGTAAGACCACCTAGGGTAGGTCTTACAACACCATAGCCCATAGCAACCATCAGAATGATCAAACGTGAAACTGTGCGTTTCACAGAGCCAAAGGTGACTGCCCAAACAGTGGTCCCAGTTGGTCTAACTCCGGTTTCATTAAATTCAACATAATCAAAATACCACAAGGCCATCTCAAACATGCCCAATGTTATCACTAGTGTTATACAGTTCTGCAATGGAAGAACCTCTTTCCAAAATCTAGCATACTGATAGAACCAGAAAATTCCAAGTATCACAAATGCAAGAGACATGAAGCCATAAAAGTTCATAAGCGGTGCCATTCTACCAGGTAGGTAACCAGTAGGATTTTTCCATATAGATTTCCCCTCTACGACCAATTCCTTGAGATTTGGATCACAGTGAATGAAATAAAGGTTATACATCCCAGTTTTTGTAATTTGTATAGACCTTGATTGCAAAGTTGAAGTTGGCTCACCAACATTAAACGAGACACCAAACACTTGGGGCCAGCCAGGATTTTTGGTAGAGGGCCGATGAATGATTTCTCCTTGTGAGCATACACCCAACTTTGCAAGATCTGCTGTGCAGCATACAGCTCTTTGGCCCCCATAGGCTGAGCCTCCAATTGTCTCTCTATCATCTACCTCAAAAATAACGGCATGAACTACCCCTGAGCTGAAATTTGATAACTCTTTGGGCCTCCTGAATATAACCTTTTCAAAACTGATTTTGAAAATTGATGAATGTTAGGCATTGGGTTTCAGAAAAAACCAAAAGAACTTGGACAATGAAAATTTTAATTTGGATATGATTAAGCAAGAAAACTACATGCATGTCACTCAGCAATTTTCCTTCCATATAGAACAATTTAAGTGAAGGAACAGAGTTTTATTTAGCGTAATTTGTACTGAAAAGAGAAACAGATGTAATGATGGGTTGTTATATTGATTGCTTACCACTTTTGTTACATTGCAAACTATTCTGATTATAGAATCAATAATTTAAGAAAGGAAGATAATAAGATTCAATTCTATTGGTGATGTAGCTAAAGCAGTTTGATGATCTTTCTGGCAACAAAGCTAGAAAGAATGGGGAAGAATACACGGGGCAGTAAAGGGATGGTAGTTAGTAGCACCTCGACCACTGAGGCTCACCCCTTCCTCAAGATGTTATCAATTTTTCTAATTAGTCAAGAATCATGAGAACTTTGGTCCAACGGATAAACACAGTAACATATGTGGCGTGCTGAAAGAATATGTTTCCCTTAGTTGTTCATATTTTTGTTGCCCCCTCTTTCTTGTTCAATGTTTTAGCTCATATTCACAATCATCAATTCAAGATATTCAGTAAATCCTTTTCCAATTTCAAATCTTACACTCTGACAACAATAACCCCAAAATATAAATATTATAAATTAACTAAAGAAGCTGTATGGATTGACATATAACAATTTTCTCACTGACAGTGACTTCCAAGTTCAATGTACCAAGTAAAGTTACAATTTCAACAAAATTAATTTGTTTCAATGAAAAATTTAAAGACAGAAATTTAGCAAATCTGAATAAGTTATAATATAAACTAGGGCAAACTACACTAGTAGTCCGTACATTTTGCCCTTTGTGTCATTTTGATCCTTACATTTTCAATTGGCTCAATTTTGACTCCTAATTTTACATTTTGTATCAATTTGGTCTAATTGATAACGCCATTAGTATTTTTGATGGAAAATGATCCCTAAGTTGGTTGAGGTTAACTCACTCAATTGAGCAAGTTTATATGACATTTGCCACTTATATGCGTATTTTTTATTAAAAAATGCTAATAGTTATGATCAATCAGACTAAATTTAGACAAAGTCCTAAATTCAGAGTCAAAGTCGACACAATGACCAAAATACAGGACTACCAGCGTAATTTGCCCTATAAACTAACATACTGGTAATCTATGAACGCAATGAATGGTCCAACATCATCATCCACTTCCCCAAAACCCTTTCCCCACCCCAAAAAAAAAAATCAACATTTACTTGGGAGAACAAGTCAAATTAAATAAATTAGGCGAAGAAAATGACTACCAAATGTTTTTCGATTAATTGGCATGAAATTCAGAATCAAATGCTACTGTAACGTTGACTCAGATCTCCAGAAATTACACTAAATTAACCAGAAAAACAGTCTCAACCACTTACAATTTCACCAGTAAACACTACAATAGTGCAAATAAACGATCGATTTACAAACAAGAGAGAGAGAGAGAGAGAGAGAGAGAGAGAGAGAGATATGAAATTGACCGAATATAAGCGTCGCCGTTGGCAGCGATGGAAGAGTCGTTGAGAGTGGGAAGAGAATAATAGATTCCTTCACTGCCGCCATGGACGACGAAGGCGTTGCCCTTGCTGACGAATTTCTCTCCGGAGTATTCATGTACAGAAGCTTCAACTCTCATTAACCAACCACACCACGCAATACATAGCAAAGCACCTGTGCCTGTGATTGACCACATTGACATTGACATTGCAGAAATCAACCTTCGATTCGAACTCAGAGAGAGAGAGAGAGATTGAGAGTGAGATCGCCTGAGTGGTATGGCGAGTTGTTCGAAGACTGATGAGAGTGAGAGCGAGCCCACTCCGTCGCGAGATCTGGGAAGTGTGGTTAGTAGTATTTAACTCTGGTTAAGTTTTTAACCCCGTTGATGGATTGATTGGTTTGGTGGCGCTGTTAAATAATTCCTAGGTTCGATCGCCGATTTGTTTGTTTCATCTCGTACGATGATTTAGCGTCCGTTTGGCAACTTGAAATTAATTTAGTTATAAAATAATTTAAAAAATTAATAAAATAAAATATTATATTTAAATTATAATTACTTTATTTTTTATTTTATAAAACTCTAAAAAAATTAAAAATTTATTCTAAATATTTTTTTTAATCAAGTTGAAAAATTAAATTAAAAAATTAAGACTAAAAACGTTCTTTCAAAGCCAAACCTTAAGTTAAAAGTCAACCCCTGGATGGCTGGTAACAAGTGTAGTGGAGTGGCCTTTTTGACCTTAAGATAGTACCGGATGTATGTGATCAGATTTTTGGTCGGTTGATTATGCAATCTGGCCGTCGGTGCTGTCGGTGGGGGCTTAGGCTTGTTTTCACAACTCGGCTAAAACATATATATATATTTTTTTGAATTATATTATTTTCTTATTTTTTAATATATTTTTTCAAAAAAATTATAAAAAATTAAAGTTTGAAACATTACAAATTTATTTAACCTATATTTCAAAATAAGTCTTTTAGTCCCAAGAAAATATAAAAAATAGTAAATTATAAATATATTTCTTAAAATTTATTTAAAATACAAATTATCCCTTATAGTTTGAAACATTACAAATATCTTCTTATTAAAAAAATTTATTTCACAAAATTAACTAAAAAAATAAAAAATTTAATTATTTTTTATACAATAATAAAATTATCTGAATTATTAATTGCAATATGTTTATAATATTATTAAAAACTGCTAATTAATTTGATAAGTTATTAATAAAAGAAACCATTTCTTATGAAATTCAAAACTTCAAAAAAATGAGATGTAATTATCAAAACCACTAGGTGCGATTTATATTTTACGTAAATTTCAAAAAAATTATTTGTAATTTATCCAAATAAAAAGTAAAAAAATTACAAAATACATAATAGTGTTACATAGATCAAATATGAACAACACTATGGGGGTGTTTGGGAAGTCAAAAATTGGCTTTTTTTACTAAAATTCACAAAAATAAAAAATAGACTAAAATAGTCAATAAGATAAAATGTCACATTAAATTCATAATCATTTCACTTTTTCTCTTACAAATATCACATTTAACTATAAAAAAATTCAATCATCTTCTCAAACACAAATACTTTAGCCTACTAAAATAGTTAAAAGCTAAAATAGCTTACTAAAATAGCAAATTTCTCAAATGAGGCCTCATATCTTTAAAATTTGAACAAGACATGACAAAGCAACTATACTTGTGATTGACCACATTGACACTCACCTGTTTTGAGAACCTAGCTAAAAGTCATTTTTTGACTAATCTATTTGGAGTTATATTACCTCTCTATCTTTTTATATGTTTTTTTTTTTTTTTTTAAGTCAAAAAAAAAAAAAATCAAAAAGTCAATTTTTAACTTACTTTCCAAAACAACCCCATTGACATTGTAGAGCTGAAGCTTCGAACTCAGAGAGAGAGAGATTTGTCGGATGGTATGACGAGTTGTTCGAACACTGATGAGAGTAGGAGAGAGTGAGAGCAAGCCCCCTCAGTAGCAAGATCTGGGAAGTGTGGTTAGTGTGGTGGCCTAAAAAATACTAGCTTATTGAGGGCAACTTCTTTTGCTTGCCGAAACGCTTCTCTAGTGATTACTTTTGATCTTTAGCATTACTTCGGCGAAGTTGAGTTAGCGAGGTTCATGTTGGTTCAAATTATTTTCTCAGCAGAAATTGTGCACACTCATCGGTAATTTGTGAGTTATTTTTTATTTTAAGACAAGTTGTTTCAGTATCTTATAGAAAGAGAGCACTGAAACCCATTTGTGGATCTCAAGAGCACATGTTATCATTTGAACTCCTCTTCTCAAGATTTCAACTGTCATAAGTTTCTATCACCAATACGTGCAATGTATAATATATAAATAAATTCTTAGAATGCTAATTTTCGAGTTTTACTATTACAATTTGTTGAATCTCAATTTTTTAGAGAGAAAATAATTAGTTAGTGACCAACATGTTCTTTGAAAGCTATCCCTAGCAAATTCAACTAAAAGTATTTCAATGGGTTTACGTATGTGCCGACTACTCTTCTAAGAGAATGTCGAGATAGATATTAAACAAATGTTTGGACCAAATCTATGAGCATAAATACACACACACACACATATATATATATATATATATATGCATATAGACAACAAGATTGAACTTCAAAGATAAATTTAAGCAAAGAGAAAAAAGACAAGATCAACTGTGGGTCTTTGTTTCTAGTAACATGCAACAATGATTTAAGCATCTTAAGTGTGGTGTTTGTTATCTCCTTCGTTGAATTCTTTCAGACGATTCCCACAGACAGTGCCAATTGTGAGACCTATAAAATCCTCTCACATAGATTGTTGAAGAGATCCAACGAAGAGATGAGTTTTGTCCAGTAAATCTGAGAAAATAAACATGGGTCGATGCTACCCAACCGAGGTTACTGGCTGGAGATACTCTGATGATAAAGTTAGACTCTTGAATCAAGGAGAGAAGATGAAGAACTAAAGAGTGTATATGTGCTGTGTTGTAGATAGATGAGACATCCCTATATTTCATGGCGTGCCTTCCTTTTATAGATGGGAGTGTGATATTTGTTTGATGGACATTCTTGTTTGGGCTGGACCTATTGTTAGGACATGTTTGAGTTATCCCTAATAAACTAGTATTTTTCAGACCACCACAGTTAGTATTTAAGTCTAGTTAAGTTTTTTACCTTGTTGGTGGATTGGTGGCGTTGTTTAATAATCCTAGGTTCACTACAACAATTCGTACTTTTGATGACCAAATTTGGTGACTAAAATGAATTTAGTTGCCAAAAGTCAGCCCTTTGGTGACTAAAATTTGTATTGGTTAGCAATGGTTCATATTTTAGCTACTAAAATTTTTTAGTAGCCGTATATTACTTATTGGTGACTAAAAATACAATTGGTTGCTAAAAAGTGACCCAATAGGCGACTAAAAATAGTTAGTCGCTAAAAAACGCCCAATAGGCGACTAAAATACAATTAGTCGCTAAAAATTTACTCAATAGGCGACAAAAACCCACTTAGTCACTAAAAAATTACCCAATAGGCGACTAAAAGACATATTAGTCGTTGTTAGTTTTGATTTTTTGCTACAAAGATTTATTTAGTCGTTGTATACTACTTTTTGCCTACTAAAATAAATTTAGTCGGCAAGCATCTCGCATAATATTTGCTATTAATCTTTGGCGACCAAAATTTAATCGGTAAATACTTATTTTCGGTGACCAAAAATGTTTTAGTCGTGGAATAATAATCTTTGGCTACTAAAATAGTTTAGTCACCAAATAATTAACATGGTTTTACTTTTATTTTTAGCTACAAAAAATTATAGTCGGCAAAGGTTATTTTCAGTGATCAAAATGATTTAATAAAACTAAATTTTTTTTGGTGGGAACACAATTTTGCCTCCTCATTTTGGTTTATATTTAATTTTTTTTTTTTTTTAATTTCTCTATATGTATCGATACCAAAGGGAAAACCAATCAACACATTATTTTCTCTCACTCCGGTCGAACTGCCTATCGCTCTCCGTCGGTACACTGTCTCATCACCATCGTCACCCACCATCGCTCACTGTCTCAAGCCCATTGATTTTGATTTAGGTCTCTCTCTCTCTCTCTCTTCCTCTATTTTCCCATTTCACTATAGCTTTAAGGTTTTTTGTTTTTGTTTTTTGATGCTGTAAGAGTTTCATTTCTAGGAAACGAAACCGATTGTTTTTGTTTTTTGTTCTAGATTTAGGATTTTTTTTTTTTTTTTTGTATTTTTTTTTGATGCAGAGGCTTGATCTCCCTTGTGAAATAATGAATATATTCATGGAGATTTGAAGTATTTTATCCTCAACTTAGAAACATAGTTCATTCCACAAACAACATTCAACCGATTGGTCTGTTCCCAAAACAACATTCAACATGCAAATTGCTTTCAATCTGGTTCAAGGAACATACGAGGTATGCCCTTCTTCAACTTCCATATGCCAAGGCTGGCCCTGACCTAAGGCAGGTAAAGCTTGTGCTTTAGGCCTCAAATTTTGGCTCAAAAAAAGGGCCCCCAAATTTAATAAATTATTATAGGCCCAACCCTTTTCTTCTTTTTTTTAAGATCAATTTAAAGGGCCCCAAAATGTTTTATTGGGCCCATGTAAAATTTAGCCCATATTTATTTATAAATGTGTTTGGCCCATATTGATTAAAATGAAAACATATAAAAAAACAAAACAAAACAAAAACAAAAGAAGTGTTTGGGCCCAACCCAAATCATACATACACTGTTTTGCTTTCAATCTCTCTCTCTCTCTTTAACGAAGTAATGAAATGAAGATCACGGCAATATGTACCAAGTTCAAGGCAAGGCAGACGCAAAGCACAACATTGTTGTGAGCCACTCACTCTCTCTCTCTCACTCACTCTTCCGACGACTCACTCTCTCTCACACACTCTCTCTCATGGTAAATCTTCTCTCTCACTATCAGATTTTATTAAATAAAGTTGCCATAATTTTTTTTTCTACATTCTTTCTCTATCAGTTAGTGGAATAATAAATTTGTCCTAATTTTTTTTTTACCTTCTTTATCCATTAGATTTTAGTGGAATAAATAACTAATTTTTTTACCTAGGTATTTATTAGTTTTAATTGAATAAATTTTTTGCCCTAATTTTGTTTCATTAATTTTTTTTTTTTTTTATAATTTATTTGCTATCAGATCAGTGGATTGTGATTTGTGGATTAAAGTGTTTGTGATTTGTGGATTGATTTGCAGGGTTTGTGATTTGTGGATTGAAGTGTTTGTGATTTGTGGATTGATTGGAAGTGTTTGTGATTTGCGGATTGAAGTATTTGGGATTATAGTCATGTTTCCTAGAAAGTATAGTTTTGGAAATGAAAAGAGAAAGAAGAGGATGAAAGTAGAACAATTAATTCAAGTATATGAAAGTAAATTTTAATTTATAATTTTAATGATTATATGTTCAAGTACACTTAAATAAAAAATTTGTGGATACTTATCATTTTATACATAAATTTTTTATTAAAAAAAATATAGTAGAAGGGCTCCATTTTTATAATTCGCCTTAGGCCCCACAAATCTTAGGGCCGGCCCTGCCATATGCCATTAGTTGTGCAATCCAATTCTTAATTTCAATATCCTATGGTTGCTTGATTGAGAACTCTCTTAGCTCGCTGTGTTTGAGTTTCATTTGTCCTCATATTGAATTGGATTCGTGGTTGTTGATTTGTACTTTTCATACATTTGTTCTTTCCCATGAATTTGTTCTTCCTATTACATCTTTCGCCCTCCAATTGTTTGATGCAATGCTCGAATCAAAAACTGTTCATCTTCTTCTTCTAGTTCTTCTGTTGTATTCTGAAGTCACATATTGGTTTGGTTTTAATATTTAATAAATTTATTTGTTATTCCTCTAGACCCAAGAAAAAATATCATGAAACAAGAAAGAATAAAATTAAGAATCTGTGAGAGCGAAATATTAGGGGATGCAAAGAGGCCGAGTACACATTTGGAAAATCAAGATATACATTATATTCGGCTCCGTCTTATACCATCCAAAGGCAATGGAGTGGGTAGTTTGAGAACTTGGTTATTTTACTTAATTTTTTAGTTTTTTTGTCATTTTAATTTGATTAAAAAGTTTTATTTGGAATGATTATAAATTTGACAATTGTAAAAGAAAAAAAAATATATTTAAAATTTAAATGTAAATGTAAAATTTTATCTTATTAATTATTTTAATTTATTTTATCTTTTTGACTATTTTAGTCCCAAAAAAAAAACTAACTTCTCAAACACACCCAGTATTGGATGAGTAATATTAAGGATCGTAAAAAAAATATCATAAAGATGATCATAAAAGATTTTTTGCCTTTGGATTCTACATATAATAAAACACCATATACTAATTAAAAGATGAAAAATTTTTATGATACATTTCATAATATGTTTTTTCATAATCTCTAATATTATTCATACCGGATATATGTCATCAGGTTTTTGGTCGGTCGATTATGCAATCTGGCCCTTCGGTGCTGTCGGTTGGGTTTAGTCCAAAAACAAAATAAATTAAAAAGATAAATTATTAATATTCTTCTAAAAATTTATTTAAAATAAAAGAAATTCTACGTGAGTTAAAAAATTATAAATATTTCTTTGTTAACATTTTTTATTTAACAGAATTAACTAAAAAAATAAAAAATTTAACTATACTTGTGTATAATAATTAAATTATTTGAATTATTAATTAAAATATATTTATAACATCATTAAAAAAATTTAATTAATTTAATATTTATTAATAAAATGAACATTTGTTATAAAATTCAAAACTTCAAGGGATAGATTTATGTATTTATAATTTATCCAATTAAAAAAATTATAAAATTACAAAATAGAGTTACATAGATCAAATTTGAACAATAAATCACTATAAAATATCTTTAAAAATTTGTAAATCATGAAGGAAATGTCACAATTTTTTTCAAGAATTTTATGTAATTCACCTTGTACCAAATTTTTTCTTCTTTTTTTCTAGAAATGTTTAAGACTCATGGAATAGCTACAATAATAAGTCCCCAAGTAAGCGTATTAGAGAGAACATCAAACACATCATCAGGTATGTAAGGATCAATAGAGATCTCGTTGTTGCATAATTTAGATCATGCAATATGTCATCTAAACACTCAACAGGCAATCTCACAACCGATACTCACAGAGTTCAGAAGGTGTTAGGTGTGTTTTTCAATTGGGAAGAAAATGTTTAATCCACTATACAGGTACGATGTTGCATAAAATTTTTCAGATTCCGAAATTAGTTATTGCACAAAATCAACAAATCCAAAAACCAAAAAATGGATAAACTGAACATAATAATATTGTTTCAAGCCTACAAACCTTTTTTTCAATTTTTTTTATATCCTCCATTTGACTTTCGAATTATAAATTTGAGTAAATTTAAAAAGGGAAATGAATACATAAAGGAAATGTAAATAACAAAGGTTTTAATTTCTCTCTACTTTCCTCGCCTATTCCTTTCAAGATACCTATTCAAATTCAATCTTAACAGTACATACATGTACCCATACCAAGCAACAAACCACCAACAGCCTTTAAAAAATAAATACCTTCTTTTTCAGAGAATTCAGAAACAATTCTCACGCGATCCACAGAAAATGTTGAAGAGACCTAAGATCCTGTATCAGTGATTCGAACATCTCAAAACACATTTGAAGGCCAGCCCCAACAATGACTACTATGTCAACTTCCCAATGCAAAACTGCAAGACAATCTTTCATTGCCACTAACAGGTGCAAGGGCAAGTTCAGAGACTAGAGTCTCAATGAATTATAGCCTTAAACCAACATGAAGGGCCATGGCACGGGGGAAGAACCTAAAATAAGCACTAGAGCACACCTTTCCAACATGCTAAAACAATGTACAAATTAATAAATATGGACTAAGACGTTATTTTAAATGGATTAAAATGCCAAACCACACCTCACCAGTGGCCATCAATGTAGAAACCACAGTCCACTGGAAACGAAAGACAACACTAAAGATCTCGGATACACACAATGTTATGTGAACCAAAGATCCCCTACCAATTATCTTGAGCCAATGCCAATTCCTTGAGATGTCACTAAGGTGAGGAGAAGCTCTGACGAATTTGAAACATCAAGCAAATAATACCCTCTTCTCAACCTTGTGAAATAAAATGTTACAGAAAGTTGTGTATGTTGTGAGAGAGAGAGAGAGAGAGAGAGGAAAAAAAGCAAAACAACCATCCATCCCTTTTTTAATCCCCAAGCATCAACCAACCGTGATAATATTTGCGGATGACATGGCATGAGCTCAATTCAAAATGCGGGACTGGATGACAAAACATGTACATTAGTCCATATCAAGGAACTCCATCCTCTTCCTCATGGACCCTTTCAGGTCTGTAGCCTCCCTTTCTGCTTTTTGTGCCTGTTGAACGTACATTATAACATACAGTTGGTACAAAGTGAGGCAGAACACACAAAAAAGACGTCTACAAAACAAGAAAAGATAAAACTAAATAGAATAGAAGAACAAGCACTTCCACACGAGTTGGTAATTTAAATTTTCTTTTTCAAATCACTTCCACACATGGTGACTCTTTCCACCTACCACATGCCATTGGTGACTAATTAAAAGTTGCACGTCAAATGTTTTCCTGAAAGTAAAATCTTGAATAACCCCTTAATTTCTTAAAGACGAGCCTAAAAGATCTACAAACCTAGTATTGTCACCTGTGGGAGATGGGAGTCAAAAACAAACATTCTAAGAACCAAATCACTCCATGCTAACCCAATGAATGAAACTAGAAATCCTTGTATACCTGGTGGAGATGGGAGTGCCATTGTAACCCAGGCCACGGTGAACAGATAGGCATATTAGAAAATGCTCATGTGAGCAAGACCCAAATTGTGTTTAGAAGAGAAAGAGGAGAAGAAGAAGAAGATGATGATAAAGCGGAGAGAGGGGCAAAAAGGATTTTCAAAAAAAAAACGTAAGGTCAGATATATATATATATATATAGAGAGAGAGAGAGAGAGAGAGAGAGAGAGACGTTAGATCTCTATTTTGACCACAAAAAAAAAAAAATCCCCCAAAATGGCTTTTGCTCACCTTAATATACATACATATAGTCTATGCATATAAACAATACTATATATGTATGTAACGTTTATGTGTACGAAGGTGAAGAAGGTGCCTCTGCAGATCTTGTCTGGGTTTAAGCATTTTTGAGAATGGTGAAGGTGGCTGCTGGTTTCCAAAGGTGGCTGTTCTTTTGTGGCTGTATTACAGAGAAGTTGAAGAAAGAGATATTGAGGGGGTTAGGTCAGTGGGTTCGTCAGTTTACCAGAGTTGTGGTAATGGGTTTTTGGAGGTGCTGGGTCAGGTGTGTTTTTAGAGAGAAAAATTGTCTTTGGATCAATTTTAGAGAGAGAAAAATGACGAAATAGAGAGACAGGAAGAAAATACAAAATCTCACGGTGGTCATGGGTGAGACGTTGAAGATGGTGCTGTTGGCTGGATGTGGAGGAGGAAGAGAAAAGAGAAAAGAGAAGAGAAAAAGAGAAGGTTTAAATTTCCTATTTTTGCTCCTCCAACTTGGTCACGTATGCATTTTCCATCCAAATTCCAGATGTCCATCATCAATTAATCCTATTAGAAACAAATTCCAAAAAAAAGGGCAAACGATATGAACTACTACTGTGATTTGCCCTTCAATTATTGCCTTATAAAATATGAAACACAGTTGGTACCAAATCTACCCTCTTCTTTTTTGTATAAAATGCATTTTCCACCTCAATTAGCAGACAATAGCCCTTGAAGAAGAACTCATTATCTGTAAATAAAGAGGGGGAAAGGAAGAAAGGAGGGAGGGCAAGGAAAAACAGAAATAGATTCAAATTACCCTATGTTCCACTTTCATTTCCCACATCAACATATTGCTTAAATAATTATACAATTATAAATTTATAATTCAGCTTTACACAAGTCACAACCCATCTGACCATGTCATCATTCACATGGTGTTTGATCTGCTAATTGAGCAGTCAACATAAATATATTAGAATTAAAATACTGAACAATTTTAAAAAATAAATTGTAAGTAGCAGAATGATGACTAGAAAACTTGATGTGTTTCCATTTCATAGGTGATACTTGTGTTATATTCTTTAACAGGAAACAAGGAAATGTGTGCTTCAAAGGGGTGAGACAGACTATAGCTGCTACTCTTCCAGAAGTCAACAATTAATATTATATACCCTAAAAACTTAATCAACAGCCAGAGAACAATGCAATGAAATAATGCAGCAACAAGTAAGATAGCCCCTCAGTGGAAAACTGTGGTAGTGCATCATGATATTCTAAAATCTTACCAGATGTGTGCTTTCTGATAACATCAAAAGTAACACTTACCCGTTTTATCTCCGCTTCTGAAACACGAGTCATATGTGGGGGAAGTTCCTCCTTCTCCAAGTCCTAAGCAATAAAAACAAAATTTAAGAAAGTGTAAGGTAGGTTATTATAGAGAACTTCTGCAGAAAGAGAAGGCAACAAATAAAAATTCATACCAGCTCGCCGATTAAAACAACATTCTCCCCACGGATTACGTACAGACCTAATGGGATGTCACAATATATATCACCTACAATAACTCGCTCACACGCACCTTCGAGAACAGCATTGGCTGAAATAAGTGTAGAGCTTTTGTCAGTTTAGTTAGCACTGAAAATATTAGCATGACAAACCTAAGTAAATGAGTGCAAATATGGTACCAAATTGATCAAATGAACGAAGTATTCCCAACAGCTTTCTACCATCTCGCAGCAATACAAGAAGCTTCTCTGCAAAGAAAGACAAAAATTATTTATAAAATTAAAAAAAAAATAAAAAATAAAAAAGAGCATAAATGCCAAAGAACTAAAAGGAGGGAGGAAACCCACTGGCATCTCACAACTTCGAAGCCAATCTGTATCTACTTCCATCCTAAATTTCCATCAAATAGTTCATGTATGCAGTCACATGTTTGAAATAGGTACAATTTTTGCAATCAAGTAAACTGAATGAACAATTAGCTGATGAAACTCCTCTTATGCAATAAAAGTTCCTACATTTGCAATGTCAAAGCCCCAGGTGAACTTCAAGGCTAAACTTGAGGCCCTAAAAAAATGAAACTTGTTCTTCAGCACAGAATGTGCACATACTACTTACTACCCCTTTTTTTGCATGTTGACAGAAACAAATACATACAGTGCTGCAATTGCATCTGGTGAAGCAATAATGTATTGATATAACAAATTTTATGTATATGTAATATCAATTTGCCACATGATTTAATGCATACATATCTGTTACAAATATAAAGCTAGATTTTTTTTTTTTTCAATTTCTTTGGTGTCAAATATAGATGGATGCATAGATGGTAACTCTGTAACAGTAAAGTTGGCATCCTTGGAACAAAACTATTCATCAAACACAGGATTTTCCATGTTCAATTTGAAAGATCAACGATTCAATTTCAAAAAATGGAAAAGGAATTTAAGAGATCAGCATAATCGTGCTATTATACATAAAGAGTCCTTAACTGTGACTGTCAATTGGCAATACAAGCCCAAAGCTCACTCGTTCAGCCCAAGCATTTTTGGGCTAAGTTTAGTGAATTTGGGCTGAGCCAGCTTTTTTGAAAAATTAGGCCCAAATTCATTTTTGAGCTGAACCTGATCCCGAGCCTGTGCTAAAAGCCTAATTTGCCTAACTCAGCCTGAGCTAGACCCAGCTGAACAATGATAATATTTTAGTTTTGATAAACTTAAAAATATATATATTAACTTTGGGTCCGCCCAGAGCCTGATCAAATAACATGGTTTGAGCTCAGTATAAGCAAGTTGTTTGGTGATGAGGATGAGCTCAGGTTTGGGCTTGAGAGAATAACTTTGGGCTGAGCTTGAGCAACCCTATCCATAAATCAATATAGATACCTCATAGAAAAGTTTAGGAATATGTGATGAGGAAGTAAAATGTTCCTAATAAATTATGTAGTTTTATAGAAGTATAGATGGTTTGACCTTCTTCAAAGGAAGCTTACAAGCCTAGCTTCCCTAGACCTCATGTACACATGAATTGCACCCCTTTTTTGTTGCTTTTAGTGGACTGTTAATCAACCAAAACAATTGTTGCACCAAGAAAGATACATGATACAATTAGACATGCTAAAACAACCAACTGTTTCAAAAAGTAGAGAAAGACACATTGAGAACGTTACAGTTAGAAAAAATGGTCCAAATTTTACTTCATAACAAATCTGATTAAAAATTTCCCTTGACTGTCATATTCTTATCCAACACTAAAACAAACATCCGTGTCTCAAATAACTAGTGTCAGCAACATATTAGCCACATTTAAGCTCAACAAGTAAAAATATAATTGCAACGCGACATCTCCAAGCCATGTCCACTGTATCACTAAGCATGTCCAAGAAAGTTGTGCGCGACACCAATATAGACATGGCTGTTATTCATGTCATGACTCTTATGGTCTCCCGAATCTCCCCACAAGCAGACTATTCAATTTCTCAGTCATGAAGTTCCTATGCATCAAAGGACATTACCTAGTGTTGGTTCCCGTTAATTGAGGGTCCCCATTGAACTTTAAATCTCTCTAAACTAAACAAGTTTTTCTTTTTCTTTTCAAAAATTCAACTTCCTCTGTACCTTTGTGAGCATATCTTCAGTTTACCATCAGTTTATATTGGATTAGCTTAAAAACACAAACAAGCATTAGAAGCATAGATGATTTCACAAAAAACATGAGCAATGAACTGATAAATGGCAAAAAATCATCAACACTTATCCTAAATCCCGGTTTCAAGCAGTGGCAACTCTAGAAATATTGGTGAGGATAGTCATTGAAAAACTAGATTAGAATTTATGCGAAAGAAATCACACTTGTCATCCACTTTCAATAAATCTCCTAATTTAAACTTTTTAAATCTAAAAAAATTAAAATATTGACACTATTATTTCAACAAAAAGATATTAGATACATGGAGTATTACAATTGCTCTCAACAAGTTATAAGACTCATATCTAATCTTGAAGGAGCTTTAAGCCTTTTTTTAAAAAAATTATTTGTGCCGTAATTCAACATAAGTTACATTTAATGAGAAATTTCGGGTATTATTATTTTTTTATGTAAGCATATTTTTTTTAGTCAACTGTTCATATTCAGAAATAAAGTGTATAAAACCTGCAATTTGGGAATGGCCTATATCACATCAACTTTAAATATATACGATACACTTCATTTATAGACTTTTTTCTGGTTATCTACTTCTGACGAAGGTATTACTTTTAGAATTGAAAGACATTATGAGTAAGTGTGCATAGTTTGGAGTAGATGAGTTAGGAGTTCAAGATTTATGAGATCGCGAATTTGGGTATTCAAATTATGAGAAGTGTATTGATTAATACATAAATTAACTATATATATCCAAAGAAAAAACAAATTGTCTTTCTTGTGCAGATGCCCCTGGTTTCTGGTTTCAAATGCATATGAAATTCCATTATTTGACTATGTTTGTCAAAATTTGTTTAATATAATTCTTCTTTTCAATTATTTGCCAACATTTTTGTTTTTCTTTTCTGTCAATGGTGAGTTCATTCTAGGAAGGAGGATAGTTTGAGAAACAAAATTTTCACAAAAATGCCAAAAACAAAATTTCAGCACAGTAACATTCTAAAAATACTTAAAAACTTTTTGACATAATATACATGTTGAAAACAGCCCAAAAACAAGAACTTCAAGACAATAGCTTTCTAAAAGAAAACACAGCACATGTAACAAAATATTCAGTAGATAATATAGAAAGAGTTATGCATCTTACTATCAAGATAGCTTGCAAGAGAGGTTGATAGATAGATATCTTCTGGTCCTGCCCAAGACATTGAGCACAAAATTTTTCGGTATCTAAAAAATCACCGAAAAATCCTCCGAAATCGAAGCAAATTGCATTGGCAGCTCAGTTTCTCTCTGATACTTCTCTCCAGAAACAAAAAAGAAGAGAGAACAAAAAAAAAAAAACCCTAAAACACAGTAGATTGAAAATCCTCGAACTCAACCCCAGACCTTTCAATTTCAACGATAGCAATAACTAACCCTAATTGATAACTAAACTTCGGTACCACAGTTCTTGAGATCTTGAAAAAAAAAACCTTGCTTTGATGCAAAAGATTCTGACTTTGGTTTGTCTTCCGGATTAATGGTTTTGAAAAACCAAACCCAGATCCAATCGCACCGGAAGAATTTGAAGAGACAATCGGAGAAAAAACAAATAGGATGGAAAGCGCGACAAAGGAAGAGAAATGCGGGAAAATTTTTGAGGGAATTGGATTGGATTGGAATGGAGAGACTAAAAACTAGGGTTTGGACTTCCCCATGAACTCGCGCCTCCGGAGGTATATATTTGTCACTACTACCTCCGTCCGCACTATTACTCTTTGATTGATGATAGATACAAAATATTATATTTGTATTATAAAATATTATAATACATATAAATAAATAAAATAAACATAATCAAGGGGTTCGCTTTCAGTTTTTTAAATTTAATTTTTTAGAAATTAAGTTTTTTTTTTTTTTTTTTTTTTCTTTATAAGAATATTTTTAAACTTAAAAATTATTTTTGATTTTTTTTTCCACAAGGTAACGGTTAGTATGTAAATTGTTAAATTATAATACAGGTCAATGACTCTCTATAAATTCAAATTTGAAATCTTACTCGCCTTACTACTTAGGGTTCGTTTGTTTTTAGAGGTAAGATGGAGGAGATTGATAATAAGGGGATTAATAGTGAGGAGATTAGTAAAATTGTGTTTGTTTTGATGATAATTGTTAGTGTGAGGATTGTTACATTATTTTTATATAAAATAATAAAACAAATAAAATTATGATTTTTATTTAACCAAAAATACAAAAACATTAAATATTAATGTTTTACAAAAATGCCCAACAAGTATAAAAATAAATAAATAAATAAAAATTCAGTTGACTGATTGGATGTTCGGTAACATCCAATCCGAACAGATTACTTTGCTAATACCATCTCTCACACCGGATTGTTAATACCCTCACCAAGGCCTATCCATAGTCCTTTGGACTACGAATCCGAAGCTTAAAATCAAAACAAACAAGAATTATGATTACTGTTCATCTATCACAGTCCGGAGTGAACTATGATAGCGGAAAATAAATGGGCCTTAAGTGCTTCTCTCTATGACCGCATGGGACAATTGCCGTGGATCAAATTTTTTTTGGTTGTACGGCCCTAAAAATTTGTAAAAAATGATAATATTTGGAAAAAAATAATAAGATGCTTTTTTTTTGGAAAAATTGCTTTTTATTTTAGTGAAAATTTTAAATTTTAATACATTTTGTAAGAGTTAGGGTTTTCAAATATAAAAGATTGTGATACAAAATTTAAAATAAAAATTTACTAAAGATACAAAAAAAAATTCAGGAAAATAAAAATTGGCCTAAAAAACTTTTCCAAATGAGGTCAAAGAGTGATAAAAGTTGGGGGAAAACATAGAAATTACTTCTTGAAATTTTAAAATTGGGTTAAAAAAGTTAGATATTCATTTGTTGATCCTGAGGACTTGGACTTGTTTAGCATTTTTCAAAATTCTACTGGCAAATGTTGACTTTTGATGTTTGGATTGAAAGTGTTGAGGTATCGGAAAGAAAAAGGTCGACCTTGTTTTTCATTTGCCTTTTTACTTTTAATTTCACTTGACTTTAATTTTAATTAAATTTTAAATAATTATATATATATATTCTTGATGTCTTGCGGTGAAACTACAACATTATGATTAAAAATAAAATAATAAAAAATATCATTTATAAAGCACCGTAAAAACAGTGAATCAAAATATGAAAAGATAAAGTCAATTACAAAATTAGGTTTTTTTTTTGGTTTAAAAAAAAGTTTAATATAAGAGGTTGTAGCATAGAAGATTTTTATAGGTATCGTTTTGAAAGCTAAGTTTGGGATTTTTTTTGGTTATTTTAGTCACAAAAAACAAAATACATTTTTTAGCCCAATAAGGCAAAATATCACATCCAATCCATAATCATTACATTCTTTCTCTCACAAAAAAGCTAAAAAAGTCAAAAATCCTTCTCAAACGAAATTTTTTAGCCCCAGACTAAAATAACAAAAAAGTCAAAAAATCAACCCACTCCCCAAACGAACCCTGTATATATATAACTTATAATCAGATTTAAACTCTTTCGCTCTTAATAAAATATTCTAACTAACCCAATCATAATTTTATTTTCTAATCTCCGAGTCACAGATTTGTTTGTTAAATCCACCCTTCTTTTATGAATAAGTGTTATACAATATACAATTTTTTTTATACAAACAATGTGGTAAATTTGGATATTAAAACCACTCATTATTATCATTCTAATATAAAATTTTGCATGGTTAATCATTTTCATATCGTGCGAGCCAAATGATTGTTTGTTTGCAATAGCCAAATTTCAACATATGAGAGCATTATAGAACGAGGAGTGAGGTCGTCTCAAGTCCATTATACGAATTGGACAGATTCAATCAGGCCCATAATGATGATTCAATCCATTGATCTTAGATTTTAGTATACAAGTCATCTACAAAAAAAATAAATTAATTAAATTGATCTCATAATTACAATCACATAATTTCATCATATTTGTGTTAAAAAAAAAAAAACATACAACAAATACAATTTTAAAAACAAGATATCCATTTTTATAGATAAATATAATCAAATGATATGATTATGATTATTAAATTAATATAATTTTTTTTAATTTTTTTTTTTTTTATAAATAATCTACCTGAAAGGTTAAAAAATTAATGAATCACATCATTAAAAATAGGGCCTAAACCACATGCCCAATTGCTTCGTGACAATGCCAGAAATTTGCCACAATCTTTAATAACTTAGCAAGAGATAGTAAACTATACAAGAAGAATAAATGTAGAGAAGGTCAAGCTCAATATCCCTCAGCAATATGTAATAATAATAATAATAATAAGATTATTACATAACATGTGTTGTACCAAATCACATATTACAAAACAGATACAACCATGAAAAAAGATGAGAAAATTGCAAATCAAGAAGTAGAGACAATAATTGTAAAAGTACGAAAATGTAAGTGACTCTTCTGTGTTCTGATTACTCTAGAGTATATAAATCTCACTCAGAGTACAAATCTCACTTGCATGTCTATATTTTACAATTGATTTTTCTATTTTTTACTGATTTGCAATTCCGAAAAAAAGATGGGGTAATACAATCTACAAAAGAAAGAAGTTGCTTCAAATGTATATATATTGGTCACCATTTTTGCCCTTGGAAAGTACTTCAACTTTTGCCATGATCCCAATAATATATATGTAGGAGTGTTCCAATACCTCTCTCTTTATTTTGGTGGAGCTCAAAAAACACAAGAGTGTGTCTCTTATATGCAATTTATCAAATGTTATGATGAAACCATATCTAGATCTCTAGAACAATATCTGCAACACACAAATTAAATTTCATTATTAAAAGCAAAAAAATCACTCTCTCAATTTCTCAATAATCAACACCAAATATTTTGACACAAATATGCCTAAAAAACACACAACAAAATTATAACTCAACATTGAACCATAGGCAAAATGCCTTGGTGGAAATGGAGGCAATTGAGTATGCTCACTTTACCGATGACATGGGCCGACATTATTTGCAGTCTGGCCCAATTTGACATTGGACTTAATTTAATTTTTCAACACCGATTTTAAAGAAAGTTTTAAGTTTTAAGTCAGTAAAGTGTCCACTTTATATAAATATGAACTATTAAATGGATTTGGCCATTTTTCTTATTTTGTTATTTTTTTAAAATTTTGTAGTGTAACTAAATATTATAAAAAATAGTACTAATACTTTATAAAATTCTTCAATTTAAGCACAATTCAATTTTATAAGTCAAAATATTTTTTTCGAACCTTCAAAATATTAAGTTGAATTGGACAAGTTATTGGTTCGTTTGGGAGGTGGGTTGACTTTTTGATTTTTTGACTATTTTAATCTGGGGCTAAAAAGCCTCGTTTAAAAATGATTTTTTGATTTTTTTGTAAGAAAAAGAATGTAATGATTATGTGTTGAATGTGATATTTTATCCTATTAGACTAAAAAACTTATATTATTTTTTTTTTTGGACTAAAATAGTCTTAAATCCAACCCAATCCCTCTTCCCAAACGAAGCCTATAGAGGTGACGATTAGTCCCGTAATGGTCCCTTCCTCTCCCCTAACCCATAAAAAAAGAAAAAGAAAAAGAACTGAAAATAAATAACTTACATTCAGAATCGGTTTTGACCCATTTAGATCGATCATTTGCCTTGTCGTGTGTTTCTTCTTCTTCTTTATTAGTATTATTATTAGTCTTTGAAGACTGTCCATCCTGCAAATATTTCTTCATTGAAGATGCTCGAGATGTATTTTGACGGTACATCTTCTTTGTAAGCATTGTCCTCAAAAGCTGCAGCCCAAAAATAAAACATATTATTTAGAAAAATAAATATATAGATGAATTCAACTTAGAGTTGAAGCTACGGTATAAAATATAGTTTGTGTTTAGTAAAAATTTTTGGGTAAAATTTTTTGGATTAATTACATTTTTCATCTTTATAATTTGAATTCAAATTTTACTTTAATCCCTATAGTTTTAATTTGAATAATTCAGCAACTATATTTTAAACTTAATTTTAATTTGGTCATTTCTTTTAAATTTTCATTAATTTTTTCTATGTGTGGACTTTAAAAAATTGACAAGTATTTTAAAATTATTAATTTTAACCTTTAACATGAGTGAAAACACCAAAATAAAACTAGATTTAACGTATGCCGACAAAACTGTTCAATTTAAAATAATAAAGCCTAAAGTAAAATTTAAGTCAAATTAAAGGTGTAATTAACCCAAAAAAGTTTGTATACTTTATAAAAAATAAAAAAATAAAAAACTTTTAGGACGAATGGAAAAATTACAGTTCAATTGATATTTTCAAAAATATTTAGAAATGAACGATAAATTTTATAAATATTAATAATTAAAATCATAATTTTGTAATATATTTCCCCTATTATCACTAATATCCCCATCCTTCTAAATTATACTAAACTAAAAATAAATAAATAAATTTAATTTTTTTTACTAAAAATAAAAAATTTCAGAAATAATTTTATAAACTATAAATTATAATATAAAAAGGTGTACATACTTTCTCCATTCTGGACTCTTGAAGGGTATCTCTCAAGCTGGGAGCGGGAGCAAACCCACTTCTGCAAACAAACATCTTCTTGAGAAGAAAAGAAATCGATTTCTTCCCAATCGCCTTTTTATTTCTCTCCATACAAACATCTTTGCACCTATCAATTATAACTCTAATTGTCCGGTCTATATCATCATCATTATGATCCCGATCCTGATCCTGATCTCTACCGTCCGTATTGGCACAAATTGTCGTAGAAATTCGACGATCGACTTCCAAACTGGAAGGACAGTTGAGAAATCTGTCTAAAGGGAGATCTGAATTGTTTTCTACTTCGATTTTGGGTTTTCTTCGCAAAAGCTTGGTTAGTTCCTTTTGGAGTTGTCCGACTTCTTCGGGAGTGAAATCTGATAAATCGTTTTCTGGGGAAGATGGGATTTGATGATTTTGATGACTGGTTTCTGGGTTTTGTTTGGGAGGGTTTTGATTTCCGAATGTTCCGATTGCTAGGAGGCCCTCTGGCCAGTCGCTGAACTCTTCTTTAGGTGGTTCTTGCTTTCTATGATCTACACAAAAATGGATTAATAAATAAAAATTAAAAATTTGAGACAAAAATCTCGAGCTGAATTTAGGATCACTTGTTGCTCAGGTAGATCAAACTTGTTGATCAAATTTGTATTAGCTAGTTAGTTAAAAATAAATTTATAAAAAAGTTAATGCTAAAAAATTATTATGCGCATTTTTTGCTTTTTCGTTTATTCTAATGAATTTGAAATAAGAGAAGTGATTGGTAGTTCGAATGGAGGCCCTCGAATTCCCCCGAATTAAAAAACGATATCGTTTTGAAATTTTTTCTTTTTTTGCTCAATCAGAGAAGAAGCAGAAGAAAGAAAGAAGAAGAAGAAAGAAGAAGGAAGCAGAAGAAAGAGGCAGACGGCGGAGGCGATAGCGGTCGGGCGAAGGCAGAGGCGGATGAGCTGCGACGATCTGCGACGATCGGCCGAGCTGCGATCGGCTGGGTGATCGGCAGAATGGAGGGGTCTCTCTCTCTGTTTCCCTCTCTCCTCTCCTCTCTCTCTCCGACGATCGGCTGGGTGATTGGCAGACTGGAGGGGCCTCTCTCTCTTTGTTTCCCTTTCTCCTCTCCTCTCCTCTCTCTCTTGCCTTCCCCCTCTTCAGATGTAAACGAGAGAAGAAAAAAAAAAACGGGGGATTTGGGGGAATGATTTTTCGGGAGAAAAATCATTTTTCTTGAAATAAAATGATATTTGACAAAAAATGATTTTGTCAAATAAATGATTTTTTTTATTTTTATAGTGAAATTGACTTTTTAGCTCCAACTGAGGCCTATTTTGACAATTAAAAAAAAATTAGTCTATTGATTTATTTGAGCCATATCATCTTTTTATTTTTTTTTGTATGTTTTTTATATAAAAAAAAAACTCAAAAAAATTAAAAAGTTGACATTTTTTTCCTACTTTTCAAAACAGGAAGCAACATTATGAATTTACAAAAATACTTTAAAAAAAATTATAATTTAAAATATGTGGATTAATTTTTGAAAAAATTAGTAAAACATCCCTCTCTAACTTTGGATAGTAGGAGAGGTCCAATATATTTTTTTATTAATTAAAGTCCCTCTATAAAATTTTTATGTGATCATACTTGAGAAATTTCAAAATTTCTCTGTGATCATAAATTTCTTTGACTACAAAAATTGAAATTTCTTTGTATCGGTGCAAAATTTCTTTACGTTAAATTTTTTCTGCGAAAATATTGAGGGATCTCAGTTATTATGAAAATATTATTTGTTATTTATCTTATAAATTTTTAATATCAGGCACCTTAAATATATATTTTTTTTTTGTGTAATTCATATCACAGTAAATTTAAATGTACATTTTCAATTTAAATTATAAACACTTCTCCTATGTAGTTTTTTGAGTAGGTAAAATTGCAATGGAAAGAACATGCACTTATCAAGAGTGGAACCATTTGACATCTTATTATAATTTGTTTGATGTTGTGTAAAGTTACATATATTCTGTATGACAACCAAAAAGAAAAAAGAAAAAAGAAAAAAGAAAAAAAAAAGTACATATATTCTGCATATTGAGAAGGGAAAATTACAAAAAATTGAAATAATCTTAAAATAATTACATTACAAATGAAATCTTTTTTTTTAACAAATGACACACAAAAAAGCTTACATCAAACATAGAAAAAAAAATATACTATTATGAAAATGAAATTATTTTATCACTATCCAATTGAAATGTGATAGAGGGTGTTCCCAAAAAAGAGAACAGAAAAAGAAAAAAAATTCACGAGCATGGTTAGGATCTGAAGTTTTTAGACCTCAATTACTAAAAATGAAAGAATTTCTAGATGGGTCTTAAGGAATGATTGCCTAAAACCAATCAAATGTGTGGCTCTTGATTTAGACTATGTTTGGCATGGATTTTTTTGGCTATTTACAAAAAGATAAAATAGGTTAAAAAGTTAATAAAATAAAATATCATATCCAAACTATAATTATTATATTTTTTTTCTTACAAAAATAAAAAAAAAGTTAAAAAGTCTATCACAAATGAGACTTTTTAACCCCAGACTAAAATAATTAAGAAAATCAAAAAGTTAAAAAAGACAACTCACATCCCAACGAAGGCTCCTAGTCTCGTTTTAATGATAATATTACATTCAGAGCTGGACAATTTTGTCACCCCTGGACCATTTTTGAATTACAGACAAAATTCACTATAGAACAATTTTCAGTTTTTTTTTTTTTTTTTCTTTTTAAATTTAAATTTTTGTGTTTTTAAAATTTTTTCCCTAATTTTGAAGTCTGTAAACTTGCCTAATTTGGAGGAGGATTGTACCAACAGTCCCCCACAACAATCGAAGTCATCTTTTTTGGTTAAATTTTTAGAATTTATTTTTTTTTTTCCAAAAGTAGAATTAATTTAACAAAAATAAATAAAGAAAAAATAATTTCATTTTTATTAAAAATTATTTTTGGTTTCAAAAAGAAAAAATCAAATGAAAATGATGATTTTTTTTTAACAGACTATGTTTTAATAAAAAACAAAAAAACATATTTTGAAAACTTAATCAAAGACAAATTGTTTTTTTTACTCTTCCTTTTCTAGTATAAAATGTATGGGCAAATTACAAACACCCCCTCGAGATTTGGTGAAAATACAGATTTTCCCCTGCGGTTTGAGAAATTACAAATTGCCCCCTGAAGGTCAAATTTGCATAACAAATTAGGGGGGAATCTGTATGAAAATAAAAACCTCAGGGGGTAATTTGTTATGGAAATATAAATCTCAGGGGGCGAGATGTAATTTCTCAAATCTCAGGGAGGAATTTGTATTTTCACCAAACCTCGAGGGGATATTTGTAATTTGCCCTAAATGTATTGATGCTATAATAAAGGCCAAGCGCAATATAATAGATGTGACTCAAATGATGGGTAAAAGCCTATTGAAGGAGGGTGAAGAAGAAAAAGAGTTGTTTGTTATGTGATACTCTCTATATGGATTAAAATTATTTATCATTTTTTTTGTACAATGATTTTGTTATGATAATCTGACAGTTTAAAATTAAAATTAAAATAAAATGACATCTTTGATTTAATATTATTTTGCTTTAATTTTGAACTCAAATCATTCAATTTATTTATTTTTATTGACGTGTTATTATGTGTACAACAAGGATTATTAAAGATAAAAAGGAATGATTTCTGTACAAAAATCAAAACAAATTTGTGTTTTAATAATATTAGGGTGTATAGGTGATAGATTTAGTGTACATACACCAAAACCAAAATTCAATTAATCTCAATCCAGTAGCCTGAGCTAACTACAAATGCAAATGCAACGGATACTAAAATGTAGAATTAAACATATCTAAATTCATATATGAACCCAAAAGACAATTATCATGACATGTACAATATAGAAATCCATAGATTAGATCCAAACTCGAACCAACAAATCTTTACATATAAATGGATCTTAATTGGATCAAGTTTGGATCAATATTCGGATCTTGATCCAACCCATTGACAGCCATTAAAGACTAATCATAAGAATGTGATAACATTAAACCAACCAATGTATATAAACCATCACTAGCATAAAAAAGTCACATTAAATATAAGATAACACTTACTAGTAGCAGAAACTGAATTCGTTTTTTTATTCCCTTGCCCCCCATTGATCTTATTTTGCACCCAACTGAAGAACTGCAACCAAACAAACCATAAGCACTACATTTCTGAAAAGCACACACACATATATATATGCAATATGTATCTCACCTTCATTTGCAAAGATGATGAAATCAAGAGCAGTTGAGGAGGAGGAGGAGGAGGAGGAGGAGTGAGAGGAAGTGGTGGTGGAGTTGGGAAATTAAGTAAGATGGTGGTGGAGTTGGAGAAGCAGATCCTAGAAGCCAATGAGAGTAGAGCTTTTAGAAGTAATAAATAAAGAAGTGGTTATGTGAGGAAAACCATGGCCAAGCTGAGCAGCTTCTTATTGGTTCAAGCTCCTAAACAGTAGCCCATTTTTTTTGACAAATCCAACTCTCCTTACCCACTTTATATTGACACTATCTGTATGTATCTATGTATGTACATCTACAGTTCCAACCCACTCCCACTCTATTCTCTTGGCCTCTTTCATAGTCTCTTACACATATATATACCTGTATAAGTGGATTATCAATACAGAAACTAATTACAGAATCGTACATAATATAAATGTTGAAAGGATACAATTTTACAAGATTTATTAGTAGGGCTTATTTTTTAAAAGAGTAATGTTAGGAATTCTAAATATTTTATCAAATGTTTTACCAAATGTCTCATATAACTGTTGGATCTACATGATATGAGTCCTGCATTCATGTGAAATATTTGATAAAATATTTAGAATCTCTAGTATTTTTTTTTTAAAAAATCTTGTTTGTCTAGTGGTTCTAAATCATGGTACCAGTAGTAGTTCAAAGTTTTTGGACACCTTAGACATATCAAAATGAGACCTTATTCAATTAGTTTTTAGAAAGTTGAGGCATTCGATAATAAAAAAATAAAGATTTTTTTTTACAAATATTATATTTTTTAAGTATATTTATATTAGGTGTGTTTAAAAATTAAAAAAAAAATACTTAAAATATTTAAAAAATTCAGTAAAAATAAAAAAATATATATAGAAAAACAAAAAAATAAATTTTTTAAAAAGTGAATTCTAAAAATAAAAATCAAACAAAGTGATTAGTTCAACAAAAAATCATAACGCTCAACTTTTAGATCTATAGTCCATATATATATATTTAATCGATCTCTGTCTTCTTAAATTTATTATAGGGTTCATTTGGGAAGATTACTTGGGTTAAAATAATCATATAAGACAAAGGGATCGTTTGGGATGTGAGTTGACTTTTTAGTTATTTTAACCTGAGACTAAAAATCTTTGTTTGGGATAGACTTTTTAACTTTTTGACTTTTGTGAGAGAAAAAATGAAATGATTATGGGTTAGATATGATGTTTTGTCTTATTGGACTAAAAATTCTATTTTGTCTTTTTATGACTAAAATAGCTAAAAAATCAAAAAGTTTGACATGCCAAACGAAGACAAAATAGGCTATTTTAACTAAATAAAATAAAATACCACATCTAACCCATAATTATTTCATTTTTTCTATTCCAAATAATTTTTTTTAATTCTAAATAATAGCTAAAAAATCAATCAACATCCTAGACGATAGCTATATATATCTTTTTTTTGATTCAGATAGCTATATATATCTACTAGTGTTGTCCTATATCTCCATAACCCACCACTAGCATGAAAAGACATTCTCTTTCGTATTAATCTATGTTTTTCAAGCAATAAATAATGTTTACATGGGGCTGAGGATTTTGAGGGGACTTATGTGACAAATGTTGAATTAGTACTCGTGGCACCTGTTTTATCCATGTGATCATCAAAATTAAATGCAAATTTTGAGGCAAACCTTTAAACACAGTGTACATATATAAAAAAAAAGTTTAGAATCAATCTCAAAAAACATTTTAATCATCATCCAACGGTTGAGCAGGTGCCACGAGGAGCTCCCCATATGGGATACATGACACTGTTGTTGTTGGTGGATGGAATAGCTTCATAGTTCCATCAACCACAACTCTAGATGAAAAATATCTCTTGATCAAATTCACAAGATACAAAACCGCATTGTTTTTAGGCCTCGTTTGGAGAAGTTAAAAGATAGTACCAAAAAAACTGTTTTTTATACGAGGACTTGGCTTTAGTTGGAGACTTTGATAGTCTTCCAAATTTGAACCTCTGTGAGAGGAGGTGAGGAATGCAAAGCCAAAGGTCGCACAAATTAAATTTTGTGCAAAACCATGATTATTTTTATTTATTTATTTATTTTTTGTGTGGGTTAATTGGAAAAAATCTTGTTAACATCAACCATTGGGGTACTTGTTGAGAAGTTAAAAAAATTGGGAGATACTTTTCTCCCATTGGTAATTGAAGGTGTTGTTGGAACCTTATAAGTCCATCACGAGATCACTTTAATTATCCAAACCATTGGCATTGTAAAGTCTGTTGAAAAGATTATTCTTACAAAAAAATTAGATTATTTGAACAATAATAACCACATTATTAGAACACATTTGTCATAAAAAAAATAAGCGACAATTGTAATTTTAAAAATAGAACATTCATTATTTGGACTACAAATGTAATCTACTGATGCATCTACAACTATTCAATCAATCTGATTTTTTGTAAGAATAATCTTTTTAGCAAGTCAATGATATGAATGATTCGAATTATCGAGATGGATCTCCATATGATCCTATGAGAATCCAACATCTCCAATTGACAGAAAGAGAAGCTTCTCCCCAAAAAATAATTTCTTTATTTCACTCCTTTTGCACCATGTACAATCCTTTTAAATTTCTTAACAAAATTCATTAAAAATAATTTTGTTAATGTGTGTCCTCCGAACACAGGTTAAAGAGGTTTAAAAAATTTATACATTTCTTATTGCATAAACAAGTAGGTCCACATATAAAAAAAAATTGAAAAATGCTATGTATAATTACATTTTGAGTTGAGTTTCTTTCATGTTGGGATTTCAACATGAGAAAACTTAAAGAGCCTATAGGACTCACTCGGATCCCATTTTGATGATCTAAATCGTTCATTTTTTAGGGGCCTTAATGTGTATTATTCATAAAAAAAAAAATTAGTTCGATCTAATATTCGTAACTTTTTCATTTTATTACAATGTTTCTGAAAAAATGAATGACAAATCTATTTTTAAAATAGACTATCCATTTTTTTAGAAACAAATGTGATAAAATGAAAAAAGTTATGATTATTGGATTGACCCAAATTTTTTCATAGATAATATATATTGAGGGCCTTACAAAATGAACGGTTCAGATCATCGAAACGAGACTCGTAGTACACCCTACAGGTTCCTCAAGTTCTCTTATGGTAAAATCTCAACATAAGATAATCACATTTTCGCACCTCTAGGCACAAATGAATTGGTCTTGTGTACATTTATTAATGTGAGTTTGTTTGGTTTGTGCCTAAGAATGAGAAAATAAAATTATATATAGTATTACTCTACTTAATTAGGTGGATGCAACACCAATTTTTCCATGCAAATCTAGAAAAAATTAATAAGATTACAATCACCAATTATTGATGAAATAATTAACGTCATTTTCAGCAATTTTTTCATCAAATTTAAATTTTATACAACATTTGGTAAAAAATTAGAGATGATCTTAGAAAAGATTTTTTTAAAAAAAAAATAAATAAAACTGCTATAATTCGACAATACCAACCAACTGAAGTATTTTTCTCAAGTTTTGGATTCAGATCCTCTCCAGCACTTTCTTAATCCCACCATCATTTAACAATTAATCTAACAATCACGATTCAATAACTAATCATTATCACTAATTATAACCTTTAGATCAACTCCTAAATAATAAGTAAATGAAAAAAGTACTAGAGATGATCATCCCAAACTTTTACCATGACACCAAAAATATGAAGAATCTAACACCCTTTTTGGTCTCATGACCCTTAGTAACTCCTCTTAACAACTAAATAAAAAGAAAAAAAAAAACATATTGAAGATATAAAATACATGGATACTTTTAGCTTCATTGGTCTAGGAAATTAGGACCACAATTGGACTGTCGTCTGCTTTTAAAACGTTATATCAGCTCCTCATCCAATCCAATTGACCCTAACCAAACCTATTCTTCTCCAAACAATCTTGAAAATGAAGCAAATCTTTAGAATTCCCGAAACTTTTGATCCTCAATTTGTCACATCAGAATTTTCGCTTTTAATAGTTGTTGGGAAACAAATTGATATAATTTTTAATTTAGAAAAAATAATATCATTTAACTAAGAATTACATAGGACAGAAGATCTCATCTTACGTTAAGATATCTCATTTTGCCTACCCATTTGTAACTTATTATCATGTGCGTTTGAAACACTATGTTAATAATGTATTGACTACTAAGAAAGCAATAATAATAATAATAATGATAATAAATATGAAAATAGGCCATTAATGTGTTCTACTTTCTTTACTCGCATTGGTTAGACACATCGTTAACATAATACTTCGGCCATATTAACCATCATTGTCCCAAGCTTGTGAGCACTTCTATTTACACTCACTAACTTTTTCATTACACCCACTTATCTCGCACAACATAGAGAACTTTATTCACACAAAAAAATGTTGCATACTGATAAGGTATCACGTTACAGTATTTTGTGTACTCTCCACCATATGTTATTTCCCAAATACCAACATAAATATAATGAATTTCACTATCTAAACCAATCACAGAAAAGGAAGGTAATTACTCCTCATAGAGAGAGTATGGCAAGAGAAACAGTGTAAATAAAACCACAAAAACTCATGTTGTCAATAGGGATAGGATTATGTTACCCTCCCAAGAGATTGCAAAAACTCATGTCATAAATTGCAACAACCATCACAAGAACTCCTCCTGGGAAGATTACAAGAGTGGTGCCTCAACATATTTCTTTGAAAAATAAAAGAGTTGTGTATGTTCCATATTTATTAATTATTACTGTTTAAAAAAGAAAATTTGAATTTCAAAGATGTGCATATAAACATAAAAAATCTGATCCAAAAGGGCACAGGAAATGTAGGATCCAGATTCCAAACACCTTTGTTGAGGAGCACTAGGACAGTAGTATCTTCATGGATTTGAAGTATATCTTAAAATAATAACAATAATAATAATATTAATAATAATAGACTAGACTCTTCCTTGATTACTATGGTTTACAAATGTAAGTGAAACCCCCCATTATTCTATTCTCTTTGCAAGATTGGACTCTTCTCCTTGCATGCTCTGCTAAAATAATATATATATATCTAGCTCACCATAAAAGTATAAATAAAAGTATGGTCTTGCACCACTAATGCTATCTTGTTATTTTAGTATATAATTTAATAAAGAACATACTATTTTACAGAAATTTTACACAGAATTCTACAAGAATGATATAACAGCGACATTTTTATTATTAAATATCATAATGGTCACATTTGTTTTAATGCAATCATGTCATGTCATTGTATATACATTTTTATTATTATTATTATTATTATTATTATTATATAGCATCACTCGTCAGCATAGCTAAGAAAAGGAACAAAAATATGCTTCAAATCAATATATATTTGCAACAAGGAACACTTCTTAAATGAAATCAAATAGCAGTACCAAAGCAACTGAGACTTGAGCAAACATTTGACGTGTAGCTTTAAGACGGGGGTTGGATCTAGATCTAATAAAATAAATATATCTATTCTATTATATAGAGGGTATTTGGGGTAAAAGCTGTCACATTTTTTCTTCCAAAAATGCCCTCCACTTCAAATAACTACTACATTTTATGACTACTACATTTTATAACTACTAAACAATTTTTTATTCATCAAACCGTACAAAACTACTAATGGTTTTTAATTGAAAAAAAAAAAAAACTATTGTCACTTTGCTTGGTTTCATTTTTCCAAAAACACTTTTCAAAAAATTCTACTTTCTTGTTTTTCATGTTTTATTATTTTTACTGAATTTTTTTAATAATTTGAGCAATTTTTTTTACTTTTTAGACATACCTAACATAAATATACCTAAAAAGTAAAAAATTTGTGAAAAAACCTTTTAAAAATTCACTAAATACCAAAAATACAAAACAAAAAAAAAAAGAGAATTCAGTACATTTTTTATATTTTTATGTATTTATTAATTTTTAAAAATATTTTTTTCACAAACTTTTTACTTTTTAGATACATCTAAGTGAGGTGCATCTAAAAAAGTAAAAAAAATGTTTAAAATTTTAAAAATATTCACTAAAAACAAAAAAAAAATAAGAAAATAAAAAAATTCAATTTTCAAAAAATTTAATCTAAAAAACTCAAACCAAACACACTGGTTTTCCTCATTAAAGACTGTTAAACAGTTTTTTTCATTTATCAAACTACCCAAAAAATTAACGTATAATTGCAAACACATCGCGTTTACACCCACTGCTAGTATATATATCTATATATCAAAGAGCTTATTTCCAAAATAGCTATATAAGAAGGAGAAATCAGTCAAAAATAAAAGGTGACAAATTTAGGAGATTTTATAATTTTTATTCTGACATCCATTGGTTGAACTTGTCTAAAAACTCAAGTCTTGAGAGATTAATTTTAGCTTTTATTATCAGTTAAAGACTTTCTGATATGACAATACAACTGTTACATGGAACAATTAATAAACTAGACAACTAGACAGCCTATGGTACATTTGAAATTAATTAACTGTCTTTCCCCCACAAGCATCGCCACACAGCTTTTCCCCGTGCTGCCAACGGCAGCTGAGTAAAAGACCATGGAGTCCCCACAATCTTACCCATAAATATGAAATGCAACAGTATTAGAACACACATCGGTATCAGTCATACAGTCATATATCAGCTAACATCAAACAATATATGCATATATCAGTGAATATCGGAAGCCTAAAATTCCAATACGTGTCAGTTGATACAAAACATATCTGCAGGTGTTCAAAAGCTCTCTAGACAATGTTATCATATACAACCTGTCATGTGGGACCCTACCATGCCAACAAACACCAATGGCCGTGATGGGTGGGGCCTCTAATCGGTGCAAGTGGAAAGGCTAAGTCAGTTTACGTGTCGCGGCACAATAACTCCCATCATATGATGTCGGACCAACACGTGTACCGACGGGTCGGGTTGACCTTTTCTTCTTCATTTCCAAATCTCCTTATTATTGGTAACTAAGAAAATCACAAGAACACCTCTTTGATTTCTGTAAAGCTTTCTTGAGTATACCTTTATGGTTGCAGATTCCAAGATCTCTCTCTCTCTCTCTCTCTCTCTCTCTCATAACTGAGGTTTAACTTCTAAGGTGATTCCATAAACTCTCTCTTTAATAAAGCATGATAATTAATCAAAACAAAGGCACAGCTTAAGTGTTCTGTAACACTAACATACATTATACATTTGTTAATTCTTTCAGTCAATCTAAACCATTTGATTAGTGGACACAATCTCTGCTTAGACAATTAGCATGTGACCATATGCGTATTATGAAAATTAGTGTCCGTTTATTATGACTTCTTTCCAGAGAGATGTTGAGTACTTGGGGTTTTAAGGATGTTTAAGAATTCAAGAAGCAACCTATGTGTAAGATGTTCTTTGGTTAACTTATTGAACCAGCTATATCTTGTGTCTAATTCCAATGACTAATTCCTAAACCACAAAACTAATGTTTAAAATCGCAGTACAGACCCATCTAAAAATAATTAAATAAAAAAAAAAATCTCATTATGGAAGTTAGAATATAAAGATCAACAACTTTACTAGTAACAATGTTCAAGTGAAATGCACTAAAAAAATCATAAGAGAAGAGAACACAGTGCATGTACAAAGAAAATACCTATGATGATAAAGATAATATGGCTCTACAAAAGAAGAAAAAAATGGTTAACTCAAATTTATGCAAAGGAAAATAGAAACTAGCAATGTAAGGACAATATGAAGAAAGCACAAGCGAAGAAGAGATAATTGCGAATGAATATACAAATAAAACAGCCATATATAAAAATTTCTAAACAATCAGAAGCAGCAAAATAGAAAATTAGACTTTGTTAAACTGAATTCATCCAAATATAATATCTAGCGTCACCAAACACGTCACCGACTTGCTTTGAAGTTACCGTAATATATAATCCTCGAGATGCATGTGAAGGGCAAGTGAAAAGGAGTCTGGAGAATTCACTCCCACCAAGATGAAACTTCTTGTTCAAAAGAAAGAGGCCATGTGAGTGAGTACAACTACTAGCTGTCTAGGGCATAGGAATGTAAGCTATATTTCGCAAGGGATGACGAGATTTGCCAAATGTGGAATGTTTTATGCCTTGTTTGAATAAAGAAAGATACTGTAAGATGTGGACCTCTCTCCTCCATAAAGTTGCAGCCCCATCATGGTTTGACTAGCTCGTATTTCATTGGATCTTCAATAAATTTAATAAACAGATGATTAAAATAATAATAATAATAATAATAATAAGTAGTCACATACATTAATCAGTCTTGCAATGTGATCCTCACAAACCTCATGTTCAAAGCCAAGAGTATGCCAAGGCCATTTCAATCCTATTCTCAGACACTCCTCAGTTTTTTTACTGTTGGTTTCAACATGGAAACGATAAGACCTCTATTCTAAGGATGTTCCACAGACATAACTACCAAAGCCCTAAGCTAAGGACCACACCAAAAAACAACGACCGAAAAGTTTTAACACTGCTTCAGGGATGACAGAACATCACAGACCCAAGGGCAGTAATGTAAGACTGCAACCAAATTTCATTTGTGTCCTTGTAAGATTGGCAACTTACATAATGGACTAGCCATAACTGTAAAAACATATTGATAAAATTATAATGATATTCTCTTTAATTTCATATTATAGTCAACCTAGAGCACATACACTTTGTTCGTCAAAATGTGTAATCTATGCGTTCCTGGAGAACAAATTCCTTCTAGGAGATTTATATCATCACTGAAGATGACAATAATGCTGATAAAATATAAATGTAACTGAAACATTTTTAGAAAAATGGTTTATTTCATTGTTGGAGGTATTAATTTGCGTGCTTCATTACCATTTAAAAAGTTAATAAGCTCGATTTCTAACAGTCAAAATAATTTCTGCTAAATCAAAAACTGAAAACTAATATATCATATTCCCCCAATCCAGTTTAATGTATAGAATAATAATACAGAACTGTCCCCTCGATGTTTAATCAAAGTAGTTTTTTTTGGTGGCGGTGGCAGTGGTTGTGGTGGTGTTATTAGTGGTGGTGGTGGAGGTGGTCGGAGTGGTGGTAGTGGCGATGGCGGCGGGATGGAGGTGGTGAGGTGGTGGAACTAGTGGTGATGAACTTAGAGGGGGTGGGATGGCGGTGGCGGTCTTGGTGAGGTGGTAGTGGCAATTGCAGTGATGGTAGTAGCAGTAGTGGCAATGCTGGTGGCTAGTGATAGAGGTGATAGTAACATGATAGTGTGATGGCATTAGTAAGAGTTTATTATAGAAAATGTTTTTCATCTTTCAAAAGAAGAAAATATTTGTTGTCCAAATAAACTGGTTTCCGTTGATCACTTAAAATGTTTTTCATTAACTTTCGTTTTCTGTTGTATCAAATGACAAAAAACGCAGAAAATATTCCACCCAAATAAATGAAGCCAAAATTTAATGCACTTTATGGACAACGTCACTGTAACTGCACATGGACAACAAGGACAGATGAACTTCTAGATTTATGTGAACCTTGTACAAGAAGGGAGGGCATACAAAAGATTGAATAATTTCTGGTAGCTCGAAAATCCCGGCCCGACTTTGGCTCGAATTCCAAAAACGACGTCGTTTTGGCTATTCCATCCAAAACGACGTCGTTTTGGATATATTTTTTTCTTTTTTTTTTTTTCTTTTCTTTTTCTTCCTTTTCTTTCCTTCATCTTCTCCGTTGAAACCAGGTGAAACCAGAGGAGAGAGGGAGGTCCGGCCGCCGTCGTCGTCGCAAGGAGCTCGTCGCCTCCGCCGCCTCCGCCCGCCGTCCCCGTCGCAGCACGCCGCCGATCATCGCAGAAGCTCCGATCGTCGCAGCACGCCGCAGCTCGCAGCCCCGCGCAGCCGTCCCTCCGGCCCCGACTCCTCCTCCAGCCATTTTTATGGCCCCCTCCCCTCCCCTCCTCCTCCCTCCTCCTCCTCCTCCTCCTCCTCCTCCTCCCTCCTCCCTCCTCCTCCTCCTCCTCCGACTCCGACAAATTCGAGCCAAATTCGAGCCAGTGATTTCGAGCTACGAATCACTGCTCCAAAAGATTTAAGGATTGTTTGGAATGTTCTAAATAAGTATATTTTTTAACTTTTTATAAAATATGGATTGGGTTTGAAATGATGTGGTAGAGAGGTGATGTGACTTAAATAGGATGATGTGACTTAAATAGGATAGTGATTTTTTAACTTTTGACTTTTTTAAGAGATGCCAAACCAAGCCTTACTAATACCAATTGACTAACACAGACTAAAAAATAAACTATAAGCAATATAGCAGGTAGAATTGACTAGCAACAGTGCAAGGCCCTTTATATTCTGCTACATTATCATTTTAACTCTATCCCAGCTGGAGCAAGCAAGAATCAATGAAATAATAATTTTTATACTCTATCAGATCATGATTTTAATTAACGCCCATGACGAACTCTGACAATTTTCTACTGTCCAGAAATCAATTAATTTCCCTTCACAAGAACCAACTAGCACAAGTTTCATAAAAAACAAACTCTTCACCATAAAAAAGAACCTTTTCAGCACAAAAAATGTCAGCCACTACAGTCAGGCTTCCTACTCTACACACGGAATGTTGTAACACATTTTTTGTTAGGATGAATTACACTAACCACCACTGAGATTTGAAAAAAATATAATAAGCCCCGCACATTTGGCATAATTACACTAGTCACCCTTTTACTAAGGTTAGAGCAAACAAAATTAATACAAATGGTGTGTAAAAACAGAAATAATCAATGATTAAATATACATTTCAGTATAAAAGATATAACATTATTTTTTTCGTCCATACTAACTAATAACTTATGAAAAGCGAACTAAGGGAGCACAGTGTAATTATGCCAAACCTGTGGGGCTTGGTGTATGTTTTGAAACCTCAAGGGAGGTCAGTATAATTTACACTTTTTCTTATGTAGACTGCAATAAGATGTAAAACTAGCAAAATGACCATGAGTTCCATAATCTTTAATCCATTGTCATATCTCTTTAAATGCGTTAGTCAATTGGGAACAGCAGATACAATTAGCTGAGAATAATTACGGTGATTTAGAGAGGTACAATCACAAACCAGCTTTTCTCACAGTGACGAGCAGTGAACAAAAACGAGGAAAGAGGTTCAATGAAAATGCGAGACAGGAATGAAAAGAAGTATACAAACATACAAAATCAGGTGCCTTGATCCCTCAATTTCCTTAAAAGACACAGTAGTTCAATTGTCCATTTGAGGAGTGCCACATGGGTGAAAGACGGTGCAGATCTCCGTAAAAGACCTATAGTTCTTTCCATATGTTTACCGTTTACAATTCATCATGCTTTGAAACAGCTGTAGCAGAAAATACAATAACTAAATTAGATTTAAAAAAAATAATGTTCAATTAATACACATTAATATGTGTTTGGGAGGAAAAAGATCGGGTACACACATAACCTTTGACATAGTACACAAAGTGATTGCCCTGAGACTTGAACCCAAACCCAAAATCTCAAGGTTATTAGGCCAATGTTTTATCATTGAACAACTAAACTAGACAGAAAGTTCATAAAAAAGGCTTTTTAACATCAACAAACAATACAATTCTCATCACTCTTGTGGAAGTCATTTCCAGGCAGAAATTTAGTGTTTCAGTTTGCAGTGTTTTTAACTAGTTAATATTGAGTCAATGTGACTCAAAAGCATATGCCTTATTCATTCTATTACTTTCTGCAGTATTTTATGTTTTATAAATTTTTTCCATTATTCTTTAACACTTCGTTTGGATTGTGAGGTGAGGTGAAAAAAGAACTGATTGTGGTTTCTCACCTAGATGAGAAAGGAAAAGAAATGATTATAGTTTCTCACTATTATGTTTGGATGAATAAAAGAGAAGATAATGTGATTTCTCACCTATCTTGTTTGGATAAAGTAACTAAGAGAAAAGAAAGAAAAGTATAGTATTTCATCTCTCACCTGCTTAACCATCCAAACAAGTGAAGAGGTTTCCTATTTTCATTATTTCTTTTCTTTTCTCACCAAACCCCTCCATCCAAACGGAGTGTCAAAGCCTATAAGGAAAAATTCAACGGAAGTAGTTTCTCCAATGCCAGTCAGGTGAATACATGGGAGGACTGCATTTGACATTGGCCTTCATAATAAAGGACAAATTATGGTGACCAACCAATTTTTAGGTTTGTGAAGGTAAAGGTTGTTCTTAGACTTTAAAGTGTCCTTCAATCTACATACAAAGGGTTCATGAAAAATAAAAATAAATCAGGTATCAAAAAAATAATTTATTACAACATCTATAATGCATCATCCCAATCATCCAGAGAAAACAAAGGGAGAAGGAAAATTTTAAATATATATATATATATATATGACTTTATGTGGGTCAGCTGCTCAGAACAGCATATACAATCAGTACAGACCACACAACTGCTGTTTCTAAAAGTACTATATGCAAACAAAGATCCTACTTTTCCCGATTGCCATAGTGCTATAATTAATTCTATCCTGTTCCCTTTATGAAGGTTATAATGCAGTACATGTGCAAATTCATTTATTCTCACCAAAAACTTCTCAGGGATTATTGTATGTATTCAAAATTCAAATCATCTTAGTCATATTTTTCGTATTGTGAGCATATTAACATAGAAGCCTGCTCCTATATCACTTGAAATGTGCTATATCCTTCAGTAATTACAGACAAGCAATGCACACAGATTAACCCGCGGACCAATTTATGATGTCTCTGTCGCTGATGTTCGTCAAGCAGGCCATGTGGATTGACCAGGGTCTTCAACTGTAATTCCTCATAGATGTAGCTATTCTTGTATTAGATGTGTATGAAAGCCGTCATCCCAAACATTAAAAAAGATGGCAAAAACACAATAGAGTAGAAAGGTCATGAATCAGAAGGAAAAGTTGTTTGCCCTTTTGCGACATATATAGAGAAAATTCATAATGATGAGTATGGCATGGTTAAATGGCCCTAAACCAAGGCCAAATCAACAAATGCCACATCTTCTATCTCGCAGTATACAACTATAAAAGTTTCAACCCAAATGATGAACATAGTCTAATGCATGAAACGTATCTGAACTGATACAAATGCATGTCCCATTGTCAATATAGCTGAAAACAGGATTATTTCAGTAAAGCAATAGCATATGCAGATTGTATAATAAATGTAACGATATATTAACCGAAACAGGAATTAGATGTTTGACCTGAAGATGCCTCTTTAAAGAAAAAAGATATTTCCCTAGCAGCAGACTCAGATGAGTCTGAACCATGAACACAATTTGTTTGCGAATCCAACCCACACATGGCTCTGATGCTGGAAATAAAGCAAAAATCAAAATTGTAACAATGAAGTCATGGGATGAATATAACAGAGTACAGAAATAAACTAAAAAGAGTATACGTAAGTTTTGAATCATAGAACAAATTGGTAGGTAGCATCCAGCTTATGTGTAAATAGATCAAGAGACAGGACTGAAATAGAACTACACAAGAAAAAAGGTCAAATGAGAAAATGAAATACCTGTTAGGATGGGTAACCTTAGCCTTGCGAGCATCAGTTGGTCCAATCATAGCACGCCAATCAGCAACAGCATTCACTTTCTCCAGAACCATAATCAACACGGGGCCACTGATAAATGAAAATGTGTAAAAGAGAGAGTGCTGTTGAGAAACTTATTCAAAACTCAATAAAATGAGAGCTATAACTCCACTTAGACAACAAAGTCATTGTTGTTGTTCATAAACTATTGATCTTTCCAATGAGTTATTTCTATATTGGTACTCATGATATGAATAATCATAATTTACATGTCGTACTGTGATACTGGTACACAAATACAGGGGTTCTCCAGTTCTGAAATAACAAAAGTTTTTCCTTTCATTTTTATAGGATAAGTATAATAAAAACCTAGGAGTTAAAGGCCTGAAAAAGAAAAGGGAAAAAAAAAACTTTTACACATTGTTAATATATTAATGCATAATATATTAATGTATATAGAATACAATACAGCTCATGTATAATATATTAATGTATATAGAATACAGCTAAGATAGGATTTAGTCTGCTTTCGGTCTGTCAGTCTGCTTTCTGTCCCTTTTCTTAATTATGTTTTGTGACATGATGATGTTTGTAACACAGAAGCTCCTATATAATGGAGACTCTCTATATGGTTTCAGATATATTGAAATACAGAGATTACTCTCTCAATATCCCTCTCTCAACTTATTTTACATGGTATCAGAGCCTCAAATATATAGCTCATTAACCAAAAAAATTCACATTTTCTGGTAGTTATCTCTGTTTCATCACTGATTAGATCTTTTTTTTGTTCTCAAAAATTTTCGCACTGGCTACCAATGTGCTCGGAATCTTCTCACGATTCCAACGCGACCAACGGCATCCTCAGATCTGCTTTAACGCGCCCTCACGCGCCACATTTGTCGCCGGCGCGTCACCCACTTCCGCCTTCGAAATCTCACGCGCCACACGCACTCCTTAGCCGCTCAAGCCGTCTCATCATCGTCGTCTCACGCGCTACACGCCTCCACAGCCGCTTGAGCCGTCTCTCCCAGCGCGCGTCACTCGTTTGCGCTGCTCTAGCCACTCGCGCAAGCCGCTTGCTGCAGCTGCCTTCGCCTTCAGCTCACGCCGCTCTAGCCACTCGCGCAGCGCCTTCGCCTTCGGCTCCAACCAGTTCAGCTCAAATAGGCTCAGCAACTTCCCCAGGCCATTTCCGCCCTATTTTTGGACTTTTTTGGCCGGTTCAGACCGATTCCCCACTAATTTTGACCTTCTAAATTCACGGATACCCTCGGTTTTTTCAGCTTCTACCTCAATCGTGTTGTTTTTCCTTCATGGATCGCCCAGACTCCTCTAACCACCCTATTTCCGTTGTTCTTGACAGGACTAATTATGTCTTATGGGCACAAGCCATGTCTGGCTTCCTCAAAGGAAAGAAACTTTGGCGTATCATCACTGGGAATGTGTGCAAACCCATCCAAGAGACCGCGGAATCCCCTGCCAAATATGTCAACCGACTGGAGGATTGGGATAGTAAAAACTATCAAATCATCACTTGGCTTCGCAATACTTTTACTACATTTATCAACCTTCAGTTTGGTCGGTTCCAACTTGACTCTGTTTCCACTCCGGCAAAAGCCATCTAGGATTTTTTAAAAGAAAAATGTTTGAGGGCCACAATTTTTGTGGTTCAAATGGCTCAAAATTGCCAAAACGACGTCGTTTTGGCAATTTTGATGTTGTTTTGTACTCAAAACGACGTCGTTTTGACAATTTCGAGCCATTTGAGCCACAAAAATTTTGGCCCTCTACCATTGCTGTTTTTAAAAGAACACTATCAGACTACTGGCCTTGCTCACCAACATCAGCTTCTAAGTTATCTTCACCGTATGCGCCAAGATACAACTCAGACTATTAATGATTTCCTCTCCCAAATGTATTCTGTTTGGGATCAGCTCGTTCTTTCTAAACCTCTATGGCCCCATACTGAGGATGCTGCCTTGTTTACTACTTACCGTGACCAACAGGGCTTGGTTCAGTTTCTAATGGCTCTGACTCCCCATTTTGAGCTAGTACGCGCATCTCTCATTCATCGCACTCCTTTACCCACTCTTGAGCAAGCAATTTCTGAACTACTTTCAGAGGAAACCAAGTTTGGTACTCTCCATCCGCACCCTGTGGACTCTGTTCTTGCTACTCCCTAGATTCGGAGTTCTCCTTCACCACAGAGGTCAACTGCCTGCAACTACTGTCAAAACCGCAGTCTTCCGTCGACTCATCTTCTGGTTAATTGTCCAGTTCACCTTTGTCGATTTTGCAACAAGACTGGCCATGGTCATCTCCAGCAAGATTGCTTCCGCAATCCAGCCCGTACCTCTCGCAATGGTCCTTTCATCGGGAATTTTTCACGCGGCAACTCTCACCGTTCTGGGACTCAGTTTAAACCGATGCCTGTTCATCGCACTGCTGCTGCTGCCTCAGAGGATTTACCTTCCTCTGTCCCTATAGACCCTTCCACTCCAGTCTTCTCTCAAACAGATGTCGAAGCCCTGTTCCAACAATTTCTCTCCACTTCCGGTACTCCTCCATCTACTGCTTTGTCTGTCACCTCAAGTAACACTTCCTGGTACTTTAACTCCACTTGTTGTAATCACATGACCTTTGACCCTACTATTTTTACTACTCTCTCTTCTAATCCTCATGTTTCTTCTATCCATACTGCTGATGGGTCTCTTCTGTCTATAAGTCATGTTGGTTCTGTTTCCACCTCTCACTTATCTTTATCCCATATATATCTTATGTCTGCTCTTACATTAAATCTTATCTCCATTAGTCAATTATGTGAGCATGGTCTAACTGTTACCTTTTCTCATACTGGTTGTTTGGTGCAGGACCCTTGGACAGGGCGGACTCTTGGGATAGGCCGTAAGCATGGACGTCTCTATGAACTCATCCATCTTCATGTTCTGGATTCTTCTCAGATCGCAGCTCCTACCACTGCTCCTCTTTTATCTCCTTTTCAGCTTTGGCACTGTTGTTTAGGCCATCTTTCTGTTGGTCGGTTAAAGTCTTTAATTTCTAGTAGTCATTTAGGTCCTGTAAGTTTTGATACTTTAGATTGTTTGTCATGTCAACTTGCCAAACAACCTGCTTTATCGTTTAATAAAAGTGACTATGTTTCTCTTGCACCATTTGATCTCATCCATTCTGATATTTGGGGTCCCTCTCCTACTCCTACTATGGGAGGCGCACGCTATTTTGTTGTTTTTATAGATGATTTTTCCCGTTTTACATGGTTGTTTCTTATGAAAAATCGCTCTGAGCTCAAACAACTTTATTACAATTTTGCTGCAATGGTTAAAACCCAATTTTCTAAAACTATTAAGCTTTTTTGCTCCGACAATGCCATGGAATATAAAGATTTTGACTTTCTTTCCTTCCTTCAAAGTCATGGTACTCAACCTCATCGTTCCTGCCCAGGTACGTCTCAACAAAATGGGCGTGCTAAACGGAAACATCGGCATATTCTCGACACTACTCGAGCTCTCTTCTCTTCCTCTTGTCCGAAAATTTTTTGGGGAGAAGCAGCTCTTACTGCTGCTTACACTATCAACTGTATCCCTACACCTGTCATTCATAATCACACTCGCTATGAGCGTTTGCATGGCACCCATCCCCCTTACACTAACCTTAGGGTCTTTGGATCTGCCTGTTTTGTTCTTCTCCAACCTCATGAACGTACCAAACTTGAACCTCGTTCCCGCCTTTGTTGCTTCTTGGGGTATGGTATTGAACATAAGGGATATCGTTGTTGGGATCCTCTCTCCTAGTGCCTCTGTATCTCTCGTCATGTGATCTTTTGGGAACACAAAATGTTTTCCTCTCTCTCTCTCTCTTCCGCTTATCCGTTCCCTCAACCTCTCTGTTTTTTACTAACCCTTCCATAGATCTGTTTTCTGATGAGCTTACTCCACCGCCCCTGCCAGCCTCTCTCGAGACCACCTTGCCTACTGGTCTTTCCCACGCGACTGCTCGCTCTGATGGTCCTACTCTTGCTCCCTCAGGATCCTCACCTCCTGTTGAGTCTCTTCCTCTGGCTCCTCCTCCCTCTGCTCGACCACACCGGGTAACCTAACCTTCTACTTGTCTTCGTGACTTTATTGTTGGTTCTACTGCTTTTTCTACTTATGAACCTACCTCCTATCGTGAGGCTCGCTTTAATCCTCTTTGGCAGCATGCTATGACTGATGAATTGCAGGCTTTAGACAAAACTCATACTTGGGACATTGTTGATCTTTCCCCTGGCAAGACTGCCATTGGCTGCAAACGGGTATACAAAATCAAGACTTATTCTGATGGATCTATTGAGCGCTACAAAGCCTGCCTTGTTGCCAAAGGCTTCAACCAGGAATATGGTATTGACTATGAGGAGACCTTTGCTCCTGTTGCCCGCCTCACCTCTGTTCGCAGCTTGATTGCTGTTGCTACCACCCGACAATGGGATCTTTATCAACTGGACGTGAAAAATGCTTTCCTTAATGGTGTTCTTCTCGAGGAGGTCTACATGCAACCTCCCCCTGGGTCTACTTATCCACCTCATAAAGTCTGCAAACTTCAGCATGCTTTATATGGTCTCAAACAAGCCCTGCACGCTTGGTTTGCCAAGTTCAGCTCTATTATTCATGAATGTGGTTTCACCTCCAGTTCTTATGATACTGCTTTTTTTATACGGAAAACAGCTCAAGGGACCACCCTGCTTCTGCTTTATGTGGATGACATTATTATCACCGGTGATGATATCGATGGTATTCTTCGCCTTAAACAGTTTCTTAGTCATTATTTCGAGATGAAAGACCTTGATCCTCTCAGCTATTTCTTGGGTCTTGAAATCTTACATGATTCCACGGGTTCTTTTCTCTCTCAGGCTAAGTATACTTCTGATCTTCTCACCCGCGCTGGTCTTACGGATTGCAAGACTGCCACCACTCCCCTGGAGCCTCAGAGTCGTCTTACACCTCTTGATGGCACTCTTCTCTCTGATGCTACCCTATATCGTCTGCTGGTTGGCAGTTTTGTCTATCTCACTGTTACTCGTCCTGATATTGCCTATGTCGTTCATATTGTCAGCCAGTTTATGTCGGCTCCTCGTACCCCTCATTATGCTGCATTAGTTCGTATCCTTCACTATCTCAAAGGCACCTTGTTTCATGGTCTTCATTATTCCGCCCGCTCCTCTCTACAGCTTTGTGCTTTCTTTGATGCTGATTAGGCTGGGGATCCTACTGACCGCTACTCTACTACCGGGTTCTGCTTTTTCTTGGGTGATTCTCTTATTTCTTGGTGCAGCAAGAAACAATCTCTTACTACTTGTTCCAGTATCAAGGCCAAATATCGTGCTCTTGTTGATACTACTCAGGAGCTTCTCTGGCTTCGTTGGCTTCTTGCTAACATTGGTGTTACCCTCTCTGGCACTACTGCCCTCTTTTGTGACAATCAAAGTGCTTTTCAAATTACTCACAATGATGTGTTTCATAATCGCACCAAGCACATTGAGATTGACTGCCATTTTATTTGTCAACACGTCACTCGTGGTACTGTCCATCTCCATCTGATCTCTTCTGCTGATCAACCTACTGATATCTTCACCAAAGCTCATTCTCCTGGCCGCTTCATTGAACTTGTCTCCAAACTCCAGTTGGTTAATGTTTGTCCTCCTTGAGTTTGAGGGGGGCTGTTAATATATTAATGTATATAGAATACAATACAGCTTATGTATAATATATTAATGTATATAGAATACAACTAAGATAGGATTTAGTCTGCTTTCGGTCTGTCAGTCTACTTTCGGTCCCTTTTCTTAATTATGTTTTGTGACATGATGTTTGTAACACAAAAACTCCTATATAATGGAGACTCTCTATATGGTTTCAGATATATTGAAATACAGAGATTACTCTCTCAATATCCCTCTCTCAACTTATTTTACACACATATTGAAGTTTGTAGTAACTAGTTCCTAGGCTTACAGGTTGGTTCAGTCTTACATGGACTTTTTTATTCCCTCTAGCGTAGCCATGTCCACCAGATATGACACGGGTACGGGCACGCCACACGAGATATGCATCCAACCCCCATATCTAAATTGGACACTTGGATCTTCTATTTTTCTATGATGTTTGAAGAAGTAAAAAAAACTAACATTTGCTAGTTAAAAACAAATATATCCTCTCATATGGATGGAAGATAGAAATCCCCTTTATTCCCTAGATCCCATTTAATTTCAATCACATTCCTAAACAATAATATCTTGTGTTTACATACTACACAACATATTTAAATATTCAGGACATGTCCATGTATCCAAATGCAATTTTTGAATGCATATTCCTATATCCTACGTTTTAGGGTTTATGAAGGACCAACGCCTAGACACACCCACAGCCGATACTCATATAGCTAAGTCCATGTAACATCGGGTTGAGTGAATTTTGGGACCACCTTTTGGGCAATGGTATAATCTCAAAGCCTCAGACTGCGAATAGATGCATCACAGAAATAAAGCAGAAGGTTAGCAATGGCCCTTTTTTGTTATTAGGACAGGCGAAAATTAAAAGCCACTAACAAACCAGTAAGTGAAAAAGATTATGATTATACCAGAGGAGATGAGAATAAAGATGACAGAAAATAAGAAATGGTTAAAAGCTGAAGCAGTCTATAAAGTATATAAGGTAATTCTGTTAAGAACCAGTGAACCACTGATTTCAGGTTAATGTGACACCAAAATTACCAAATGATCGAGACAGAGTAAAGTACCTTGTCATGTAATTAACCAGGCTTGGAAAGAAGCTCTTTGATGAGTGCTCGGCATAAAAGCTTTTTACTGTATCCTCATCAAGATGAATTGTCATTTCCTTACAGATGCTGAAGCCAGAGTCCACAATAATTTCCTTTATTGCATTTGTATAGCTACCAAACAATCCATCCGGCTTTATCATTGCCAATGTTTTCTCCTTTTCTATACTACCATCACCCGATGATCTGTAATTATCGGACCAGTAAGATAACTAATATAGTAGAAAATTGAAGAAAAAATCAATTTCTACTGAGAAAAAAGATTTTAACCTAATGTTTTAAATATATTGTTCTAGACCAAATTCTATGATTTTGACACTAGCCATTTCAAGCTAGTACCTAATAAATAATTGGCAGAACCTCTCAAAATCAAAATAATAGATAAGCATTATTAAATTCAGTGGTAGAGTTTTCAATTTGAGTAGTCAATGATTTTCATCATGTTAAACTCTAGTTGCTATTAAGGTTCAAAAGTGCAGTAAGAGTTTAAGTGCACAAATATAAAACTCAACTAAGTGCACAAATAGTACAACATCAAGTGCTCATTTAGAAATTACATAGGAACTGGGAAGTTCAAAAATAAATAATTTTATAAATCATACTACCAGGAGGGAATATTCCACAGCATATCCTTAGGAGCTTCTAGAATGACTTTCTCACCAAGGGAAACCCATCCATATATACACACTTACACCTCCAAGGGTTAAGGTATGTCCACATTCTTTACACAAAGTAACTCTCTAGTGATATCTCTTATGTAATGGGGGATTGACTTGCACATTGGAATGCACCCGGCCCACCGCAAGCTGGGCACTAGCGGGGGTTTCTTTTGTAGATCCTAAACACATGGCAGGCAGATCATCAACAAGTAGGGTATATTTTTTTCCCCTTACATAACAAATTAGCCTTTTATACAGACTGGGAACAGCATTTCTAAACAACCCAACAAGTGGAAGCTCCAAGATTTAGTGAGGAAAAGGTTTTCCCTCAGAGGATGTTTGCTCAACCGCATGAGGATAACAATTTTCTTTTTCAACAAACTATACACAAGTTGATTATATAAAATCATTTTATTTTTTCCGTCGGTTTTAATTAACGAAAATAGGCACATGTTTTAATTTGAAAATAAATCCTTTTTTTTTTTTTTATAAAAAAAATAAGGTTTATTTTGTTACAAAGCCTGGTTTTTCTGTTTTTATAATTTGACCAACAAAACTTCTATTAAACCGCAATTGAGATGTTCCTATACACAAATTGTAAACTACAAAAATAACACACGATGTAGAAAGAGAAAGAGTAGTAAGAAGTAGAGACCTAACTTTGGTCACCTGTGAGGGAGAGAGACAGCAGAGACGAGAAGGAAGAGAAGTAGAGATTGAGCAGAGAATTGAATGGATCGCAGACTCATTTGAAGCATCGATCTGTAAAGAATCGAAAAAAGTTGCATTCAGTGAAGATGAATCGAATAAGTGAATGATGAACAGTTAGGAAATCGAAACTATGATATGCATATTTATTACCTGTAATGTAAATGCGACTCGAGGGAGAAAGAAATAGCGGAAGGAGAAGAACAAGTGGAGGTGTTGTCGTTATCGTCTCCGTCCGTGGAAGAAGAAATGGCGGGAAAGCAGCTTATATTGATCAGAAAAGAATGAAGCCCTGTTTGTTGGTTTGGCACGAAGGCATCTTCTTCGCTTTTGCTGTCAGGGAGTAGTTTTTAGGTTATTCAATAATTAATGACCTTTTTTTCAATTAAATATTATTTAAAAAATTGTTGTTGATTGTTACTTTTTAGTGACGATTTAAAAATTGTCATAAAAAATTATCATTAATTACAAATTTTAATGACAGTTTAAAAAAAGCGTCACAAAAAAATTATTAATATTCGACTTTCAACGACAATTTAAAAATTTATCACCAAAAAAGTCACTAATTATAAATTTTTGCAATAATTTATAAAAACAATAATAAAAAAAACCACTAATTATCAATTTTAAAAAAAAATTAGCGATTCCTTTTTTTTTGTGACTAAAATCCCTAGCATTACTCTTACTGCAACTTTGAAGTATTTTTTCAGTCAAAACAGTTCTGATCCAGGTGTCTGTCCAACTCTAATAAAAAGAGTTTGATGCTGTGAAATAAAGGAGAAATTACAGGAAGGTGGAAGAAAGGGAAAAAAATTATTAATACGTGAAATATACAAATATATTTGTGGTGAAGTGCACATGAAAGACCGTCACTTGCACCTCTCATGTATTGATAAATTATTATTATTATTTTTTTTTTTCCACCTGCATATAGCTAGCTAAAATAAAATAAGAGTTTGAATGAAAATGAATAAGTCGATTGCGTTTTGATGGAGACTGATAACCCAACCCATCCCAATTTCAAGAATTCTTCATTTTTTACAATTATTTTAAATTTTTTATTAATGCCGTTTGGAGTTTTTTTTTTTTTTTTTTTTCTAATTCTATGTTGAAAAATTCCTGGTAGCTCGAATTTCGTGGCCCGAATTCTGCTCGAAACCCAAAACGACGTCGTTTTGGGTTTCGAATTTTTTTTTTTTTTTTTTTTTTTCGTTGAACCAGGCAGCACAAGCGAGAGAGAGAGGAGAGGAGAGAAGGGCCCCTGCTGCCGCCGATCGTCACAACACGCCACCGATCGTCGTAGCCTCGCCTCCGGCCCCGACTCCTCCTCCAGCCCCATTTTTATGGCCTCCTCCCCTCCAGTCCTCTTCCTCCTCCTCCTCCCTCCTTCTTCTTCTTCTCTTCTTCCTCTGCTCCGAATTCGAGCCAAATTCGAGTCTCCGAATTCGAGCTACGAATTGGAGTTGTTCTATGTTTTATATATCACACTTGTTTTCTTTCATCCTTCACGATTTTACTATCGATCAACCTACAAGTTGTGTACTTTGAGCTTTAAATTAATTTGTCATCTCTAATTTTTTGGACAATTAATAGAATATTATTTACAATATGAAAATAATTATAACTTGACAGTTTAACAACTATAAAAGAAGCCCAACAATTAACCAACTAAAGAATCCCATAATAACCAATCTATAAAAATAAAAAGAAGAGGAACTTACGTGTAGATCCTAATAAGTGGACTTATTGTCTAATAGATCCTATAGAAAAAATTTGTCATAAAAAAAATCACTAATTGTAAATTTTAACGACACTTTATAAAAATTATAACAAAAAAAAGTTACTAATTATCAATTTTTAGCGACATATAAAAAATTGTCACAAAAAAATTATTTTTAACGACAATTTTACCAAGGCATATTTTTAATAGGACTTGATGGGAATTAAGTTCAACTATTAAGACCTATTGGTAGTTTATCCCAAAAAAAAATGGAATCCCATAATAAAGAAATTTATACAATATTGCAACCAAAAAAAAAAAAACCATAACAGTGAAGAAATTTATCAATCTCCTCATTCTCCCATATAAAAGTGTACAAAGGTAATCAACTTAGTTATAAATTTAATATTTTTAAAATTCAATACTACTTAAAATGTAAAATGTATTACTAAACAGTTTGCACGGCTAAGCAAGGGCAGGATTCGGGCGGAAATGAGGTAGAGGTCCCCAATTCGTATCTGTCCCATTCCAATTCGTATCACAAAGAACACAACAGTGTAACTGAACAAGCAGTAGCATTTTTCAACTGCAATGATCAGAAAAGGAGGGAGAGAGAGAGAGAGAAGTGAATCACTTAAATACAATGAACAACAATATATTGCAACATGACAATGCAACCAAATTATGATATTTACATTCCAGACATGGTTTTCAACACAAGTCGCATGAAATACAGACTTCACAACAACAATTTAGGCACTCAAAACAGGCAAGGGCAGTGCAGAGCTGTGTGAGAGCAACCGCACATTGGTCATTCATCCACGAACAAGCCTGGATGAAGCACATGCAACAGCATCGATCCAGCAGCCTACTGCAACAACGGGCAGCAGCCTTCGCCATGATTTCTGAGGTTTCGTGTAATTTTACTTCTTCGGTGGATGGAGGACGGTTCTCAACAGTGGCAGCCAAGTTACCAAAGCCAATACCCAGGTTTCTCAGGAAAATGATTTTCTTGCCAATCAAGTCAGCTACCTTCTGCAAGTTAATTTGGTTCAGTTTTATGGAATTTTAACATATCAGTAAAATTTGAAATCAAAGATTGAAAAAATGCATACAAAATAATTTTTTTCAGTAATATAAAAGAAACATATACAGTCCAGAATCTAAATCAAATGCTGTAAACTTCCCAAGCTTGACTGGTGGTCTTAACATTAACGTTGTGCTTAGGCAAAGCATAAAATCATGCCTTGGATTTGGAAATGGAAGCCATCTTAGATGGCCTCCAATCTCAATTCCATTGTGCACAACACAGAATAAGTATTATTAGTGAACCACTACATTACTTGTTACACGGTCTTAGGTAGAATAGAACTCAACCCAAAAGCTAATTATTGAGGTGAGGGTACCCTCACACTTATATACTTAATATTACTTTACTACTCGGGTGATGTAGGACTTTGCTTCACATCACTATGGTAACCTCAGGTTAACCACGCTTGACAAAAAGGTTGGAACAATTTTTATGTTTTATCAAATTCAAGGATTTTGCCGCATTGAAATATATGCATATTATTGCACCTTTAAGAAAAGAGCATGGTTATTTAGACCCAAAAGTTAGGCCCACTTTCTAAATCCAGTAATGTGTCAAGAAGATAATTGGTTGATAATAAATATTCTCTAATTATCAACTAATTATCTTTTTGACATATTACTGGATCTAGAAAGTAAGTCTAAAAAGTAGACTTGTCTATCATTTTCCTTGAGAAAATGATGTTTTGGGTTTCTCCGTGCTGGTCACAAAGGCTCATGGGTATTTTAAAGCCATGTCACTACATTTCAAAGGCATAGGTAACTGGAAAGGAAGATTCAGCCAAAATCAGACCTCTTGTATTGAAACTGATTCGGGATCTGGCTTCCCTTTATCAGTCTGAACCAAAATCACGTGGGAGTATTCTGATGGAACGCTTGTTTGTATGCTCATTTTTGCAACCTACAAGAAAAGGTAATAGCTCAAGCAATTGTATATAATATGATAAATACACAAATCAGGATTCCAGATGCAGCAACATTATATACTGAAATTTCGCAGACACCAGGCACAAATATCTAAAACCAAAGAAGGCAACAAGAAGCTTTTAGATGGTCCAAAATTGTCGAACCACTATTCCAAACTTGATGAAATATATAAATTCAATACTTAATAAAAATGGAACAGGATCATCTATTGCCTATACCACTGCACAAATTCCGAAGTAGAGACAAATAATCGTCAGACCGGAATGATTGAAGTGAAGTGTCCAACTTGAACTCAACAATGGGATGATCATAAAAGGTATTTGTGATGAAGTTGCTAAAAAATGACAACAATGGTAATTACTCCCCCTCAAAGACAATCTAAAAGAAAAATAAGCAAGGAATTAAATCTTGCTAAGAGAGAAATGTGCATGGAATGAACATCATGCAAACACAATATGCACGGAATGAGCCTCATGCAAATGAAGATTAGACTCCCCAAAATGATGAAATGGAAAATAGAGTTGCACGGAATGGACATCGTGCGAACACAAAAAAAATGATACAAGGAGTTAGACATCCTGCCAATGAAATGCCTCTTATGGGCTAAATGAAAATGACATTATGGACAAAATAAGAAATTCCACAATGGGAAAAGGATATTGGGCTTTGAAGAGTCCTCAAGCAATTATTTATTTATTTATTTATTATTATTATTATTTTAAAATTACAAAACTACCCTTACATTTCTAAAACACATTACATCTAGGACAAGCAGTCTTACATCCTAAATATATGTTCGATGTCATATTACACAGACGCCCTATCCTCACCCATCACAAAACACAACCAAATGTAAAACAAATTTATATGATTTAACCCAAACACAACTTTAAAATGAACAAGCCCTAACCTCAAAACATTGCTCACACACAAAAACCAAAACCCCCTTACATTAGGGACTTGAGCGACCTAGCCTTGATAGGCTTTCGGGTTCTCTTCTTCCCTCACTCGCCACTCTCTTCTGCATTATCATTGTCATTGTCATTGTCATTGTTACATAATCAAATTCTTCACAATCAATTGGAGCAGACAAGGACACAGTAACAGTATTTCAGAAACAATTTCTTCAACTTGATCAGACTTGGCATTATTGGTATTACTAGGCTCACCCCTTGTGTCTCACTTCTTGCCCCACTGCAGCCCAAACCCAAAATAATAGTAGAATTCATACCATGTTAAAGCATCCAACTCAAAATCAATTAGCAATGAGTGGAGGGATGAGAGATTAGACTCAGGTGGAGATTTGATCTACTAGAGACCACCCAAGATCTGATCTACTAGAGATGTTAAATTTCATAATCAGAAAATGGAAAGCAAAAATAGAAGAACATGACCACAAAGCATTAGCGTAGTTCGGCCAATATTGACCTACGTCCACACACAAAGCCACCATAGGTTACATCTTTTATTCACTCTTTCTGATAATCTTGATTACATTTTTTTTTTGGATAACTCGGTATCTAGCTCATTGGACTGACTAATTCAGGGAATCAATCCCACCGTTCACTAGCGGAGGGCCCAATTAAAGCCAGGGCAAAGCCCCATATGGACTTGTCCCAAGAAATTATTTGCACTTAGGAGGTTTCAAACTTAAGACCTTGGAGAGAGCACACCCCAGGCCAACCCCGTGGGGTTGATTATCTTGACTTACATGATAACACCTATATACCCTTGAACTAAGGCATTGAGATAAATCAAAGATACAAAAATCATAATGAGCATAAATCACGTGATCTTAACATCTTCAACAATAAGTGTAAATCTCTCATATATTTGACAATATAATCTTATTTTCAATAAAACACACCTCATGGTGTGCCATGTCCATATCCACTGAATGTAAGACATGTTAGGCATGCTTCCGAATTATATCCTAATTATTTCAATTTTTTTAAATGAAATTCTTCGATTTGGTACACGTGGGGTACACATGTCTATCACCTTAACACACATGAGACACTTTTAAGATCTTGGCACAAGCTCGAAGAAGCTAAAATAGAGAACAAATATTAAAATAAAGAAAAAATTGTAGGTAGTTTAACATTTGAAACCGTAGACCCTTGATACTTCCAATTTGTTTGTGAATACTCGAGATTTCTAAAAATAAGGCATCAAGGCTTTTAGTTCACACAATTTTCCAACATATAGAAGTTGAAACTGAATTATTTGAACAATCTGTTTTTATTTTAATACATCATATATAATAAATATTTGTCTACTTTTGTGTTCCAACTGTGACGAGTCTTATCATATTGTATTATATCCTTTGGATCCATGCTTCTTAGACTATGATGGTTGGAACAAAATTCAATATAAACGAAAGTGTTCCAAATAAAATTAGTATGATGTGTGATTGTTAAACCAACTTTAAGTGGTGTCCAGAAAAAAACCTTCTCCTCTAGTTGTTTATTTTCCAACAACCATGCATGAGCTGTGAGAATATCAATTTGTCTCCTTGCAAATACCTGCAAAGAAAGGCAAGAATCAAAGAAGAGAAGGTGCAGTACTAACACAAATTTCCATTTGTGTGCAACATTTTTGTTTTTGTAATTTTATTTTGTTTTATTTTTTACTTAATTTGTTTATTTAATAAACCAAATTCAAGACTGAAGACAAGGGAAAAATAGTTAATTTGATCAAATATAAACTAATTTGATAAAAATAAATGTCAAAAAAATATTTTTGAATTTTTAAAAATTATTTTTACCCACTAAAAATAAAATTATGTAAAATTGATAAATCTTTTAAACATTTATTTATTTATTTATTTTACCAAATTAATTTTTATTATGTGTTTGGATAATGATCATGTAATAGGTGGTTGTTTTTATTTTCATTAAATTAGTTTCTATTTTTCCAAAAATTAAATATGGTAACAACTTTGATATCATTTTTAAACCAATCCATTAAATCAAAAAATCTAAAACTAAAAGTATTTCATAAATTAAATATATTGATTACAAATTAAAATCATAACAACAACCCATTACATACATAATAAAAATTAATTTGGTAAAAAAAAATAATAATAAATATCTAAAAGATTTATCAATTTTACATAATTTTTATCTTTGGTGTGTAGAAAGAATTTTTAAAAATTTTAAAATATTTTTTTGACATTTATTTTGTCAAATTAGTTTTTATTTTATCAAATTGACGATTTTGCCCTTGAAATTAAACAATGGTATCTTCAATTATCCTTATTTGGAACAATATTCAAAATTTAGGGTTAAATGCGTCACAATTGAAAAGTCAGGGACCAAAGTGACACGAGTCCCAAACTACAGGGACTGTTAGTGTAATTCGCCCTAACAAAAATTTCAAACGATGTTAAAATGGCTTGTATAAAATAATTATAACTTGGATAAAATATAGTCATTGTAAACATAGCTTTGTATAAAATTTTAAAAGGAAAACTAAGTTACGTAGCTCAGTTTTGTAAAAGATTCAAATGAAAACTAAGTGGAAAAATTACTCTGTCAAGAGGTATGCCCTTCGATTTTTGCACTTCTAACTCCACAGTAAAATTGCTCATATCCGGCAAGAGTCCACTTGCTTTTACAGAATCAGGAAAATTTCCATGGTATCTGCCTGACACAATCAATGGACTTCCAGAGGAAAGGTCTGGGATAAGATTTGGGTATAACTGCAGTGACGAACACAAAAATAGAAGTGTCATAGATTAAGTTGGACAAGTGAGATTAGATGAGCACAATAAATGCCATGTCAGTAAATTCACAATTAGCTAGTTTAGAATATAGTATTTCAAGCGGATGCATCTGCATAGACATGTATAAACAATTGTTCAGGGACATTAAAGCATAAAATATTTGCCATGATTTTCCTTAAACAACAATTTTCCGTCAACACCTAGTTTTGAGGCCATAAATCCCATATCTACATTAGATCAATTATCCTCTTTGTTATCCCCAAATAGAATTACCCCATCAGATATGGGGCAGAAATAACACAACTATAAGCAAGAAAGTTGTCTATATAAAAGACTAGGAAATTGATATGATAATTATAAATCCAAGTTTCCATATGAATATCTCATGGCATTGATACATACTCCCCAACATCATGAGCATAAATAAAAAATAAAATCTTGTAATAATTAGTGTACCTCAAGTGAATCTAGACATTCCAACGCACCAATAGTAATATTTGCAAGAATGACTGATGAAGCGGTGTTGAATAGCCTTTGTATTTGAAAGTTAACTGAATCTGAGAAAATGAACATTAAAAATAAAAGCAAGAAGCTGAAATTAGACCAAGAGTAATGACTCTCTGATCATTGAAGCATAATTGAAATTTGAAAACTAAATATGTTAACAGTCCAATTTTGTTGACGACTCGAAATGTCTCAAGTCAGTTAAGCCCTGTTGCTTTAGAATTGTGATTTTTCACAAGAGTTCTCTGTGTCTCCAGCTTCTAAGAAGAAAATGCCAACCCATTGTTCTTGGATGAGAGCATCAACTAACATATTTGATAGTTGCAAGTAAGCTCCAAAAAATATATTTTGTTTCAATTATTAACAAAAAATAGTACCACTGATTTTCACGTAGGATGCAATGGTAAAAAACAAATAACTCATGTAATGAAAACAAGTGAAATAAATCACTTTACATAATAACAGAACTGACCTACGGCAAATGCAGCATCATAATAGCCCCTCCCAATTTGTGCCAGCATTTGCAAGAAGTAATGATTACAATATGAGCCTGGAAAAGTAGTTCACACAATTACATCAGCTGGATATCAGAAAAGACAGAAAAATACAAAATCAGAGTCCAATTATTCAGCCTAGAATGCAGTAGTTAGGATTGATGACAGACAAGAATAAATTACACATGAAGTTAAGCTAGTCTCAAATGATTATATTGCAAACATATCACCACATTAATGAAACTAAAAACTAGAAGACTACTCCAACAATAATAACAGAACCAAAACACCAACTCCTCACCTATTCCAAAAGTGCAAATTCGAGGACAAATTGATCTTCTTCTATTTGTGAACTGACTTTGCACAGCATTGCAAATGTGTCTTTCATCTTCAACTGCCCCATCAGTAATAAGGAAAATGAGAGGAATTGAATCGCTAGTTTTTTCCAACATCTCTAGTGCCTGACATAGACCAGAACCAGAACATGAATAAGAAATAATATATTTCCCATATAGAGAAGAAGATATTGGAACATAAGATGTAAGACTGACAGTGGACACTTTAAAGATGTGTACAAAACAAGGAAGAATTGGAGAGAGAGCCACTAAACAAGGGACAAAATGAGGTAGTGAATGAAGCAGTCATCCTTATCATCCAAGCCACCCAACTGCTGAGGAACATCATGCATGAGCCATGACAAAGAACAAGACACCTTCCATCTGGGCTTAAACATGTAGCTATGATTGCAGAACCACTCACACTCCAAAAAGAAAAAAAAAAAAACAAATGCCATGCCACTATGATTATAGCTACCAGTCTGAAATGCAAGAGCACCCATACTAAGTAGAAAAATATGACTAGAATGTTCAGCTCATTGATCCATTGCACATCTTAAGGAGGCAAATAGAAAACAACAAGCCAACTCCCCTTTATGTTTTCTCATCATATTTCTCTATGATAACCAATCACCTGTATAATTTCTCAGGGACATTCTGTATATGACCATTATTGTATTGTGAAAGGCCACTGTTAAACAGAGGAACCCAATCATCGATGGAGAATATTATAAGTAACTTCGAACATATTGAGTATTTGTTTAGTACCTGAGTTAGGGGAAGCAAAATGTTTGTGCCACCTTCAGCAATAAAATTCCTGCTAATCCACTGAGTGGTATTTTCCTTTGCCTCCTTGGTCGCCAGCACCATTGAAGATGAGAATAACTGAGTATCCACATTGAAAGCTATGATGTTAAAAGAATCTATTAAGCTGAGCTTTGAGAGGGCTGCCAATAGAGCACTTTTTGCATTCTCAATAGGCCCATCCCGCATGCTTCCACTGATGTCAACTAAAAATACCACTTCCTTTCTGAAAACCTTCACATTCACTAAAACGGGTGAGGAGTGTAATTATAAAAAAAAATAAATAAAGGTTGGCAGCAGAATGGTTAAAAACATGGCAAAATCTTTTATGTATAGACTACAATATAAGGAGTTGACATTAATCAATAAACTATGATCACAGCACTATCTTGTATAAAGTGTAAGATAAAAGCAGAAGCAGCTTAATATGTTCAGTCATTTAGCTTAAAATTTTCAAATGCCAAAGGACAACTTTGTTAAACCTTCAGTGAGGCAACCAATTTAATTCTGTCTATCCAGTTGTAAATAAGAGAAAGGTTTTAAGGTACTCAAAACCTTGCTGTTTGTAGAAGTTCATAAATATCAAGTTCACCAGTTTCCACTCTTCTAATTTATGGATGGGTTGAGGGGTTTACTAAATGATCATTTAAGAAAAATTAGATTTACATAATTAGAATAACAACTAACCTTCCTATTCTGACTATTGCCGGGGAAAAGATACATGCAAAACATCTCTCTTTGATCAATATCATTCAAAGATGCAGATTGCAGTAGCAAACCACCAAATATGTGACTTGAAGGAACCTGAAATGCAGTACCACACCAAGAGAATAAGTTATTCCTGCAAAATACAGAAATTGTTTCTTCATTACAGGACCCTGGATATCTGGTATGAACAGTTTATGGTCATATACCCAGACATCGACTTCCGATCCATAATGAGGGAGGCATACATATCATTTTATACAGTAAATAAACACTTGATGTACAAGGTCTTACATCATATGAAAAAAAGAAGTCAGCACTTGACCACATCAAAACTTCTGCATCATATAAGAAGCCTAATTTCCCAACCTGGCGTCTTATTTCCTGGTAAGTAAAAGAAAATGTTATTTGAGTTATATTTACGACTGGATAAAACTTTAAACCCCAACATACCTTTAGAGGGTGGCTACTAGTTTTGCATAAAACTTCTGTCCCAGTACCAGGATTCACGCTCAACGTTATCTTTTCTCTTTTAGCTATCTTCTTACCAACAGGTTTGACATATGCCGGAAAACTAAATGGCACACTGAGGCAGAATTTACCATCTTCATATAATAACTTCTGAGACCAACTGGCTTTCATAAAAATATTTGAACCCCCTTCGACCTTGAATGATCAAAAACATAAACATAGCTCAATGAGAAAAATTAATACATGCACACACATAAAAGAACCATTAGTTAAAACATTAAACGGACTTGATAATAACCTGGGGAACTTTTAGCGTGTATATCTGCCGTTTCAGTAGGAACCCATCTTTGGCTTTGGCTACTTTTTCTGAATCTTTTGCATCTTCCATTGGGATCAATTGAGTATGGTATGATCTTCTACCATCATCAACCTCGACACCTAGAACTGAACCCTGTTAGCCAAATCATGTCTTTCTTGAGAACTTAAAACGATGAGCTTTAACAATTAAGACAGAAAATGGGGTGTATGTGGGAAGTAAAATGTGTTTAACATATGAAAATCAAGAAAGCAAGGACATATTGCAGCTTCCTCTATCATGCTAGAGCAATGCAGAAGAATGGATAAAGGAGAATTTTTAAGTGTGTTACTATGTGCAGTCTTGAGAAGAAACAGCAGAAGAGAAACAGATTTTGCAGTATCACACCCCAATAAGAAAGTTCAAAACTGAGAATACCATTGCAAACTGAGTGTTTATATCATTAAAAAGTGTTCAGAAGGAAACAGCCAATGACAACAGTACAAAATTCAAGAATGTTTCGTAGCATCAGTGATTGATACAATATATACTAGATGCTTATGATTGTTGCCATAATCATGTGGTCCATTCTAATATTAGGCATTAGGAAACTCAGGATTATGTCTATGACTTCATATCAATCAAATTTTCTGGGCTCATTCAAACAACAGAGGGTTGGTGTCACATGTTTACATGAGATTACCATGTGTTATAAGGTGAACCAAATTGGAACTCCACTGAGTGAAGATGTTCACCTAAAAATTCAATTTGCATCAACCAGATAAAGAAACATTCGTTCAACAAAATATGCGTCACCCAATTCCAGCAGATTAACAACATTTTCTCAGCACAATTTGAATTTATTAGAAAATGCTACACAAAAAACCATGTCGCAAGCTTCCTTCAAGATACAAAAAACTAAAGACAAACTAAAATGATATAAAACTTCTCTCGCGGCCTAAAGCTTCTCTAAGGATAGCTCTAAAACTTCTCTCGTGGTGGTCCTACGTGACTAGAAGGGGAGACTGGTTGATGGTGTTGTTACCACGGTCCCAGCCTCTTCTATTACTCAAGGAAAAGCAGGGGCAGTTAGTTTGGCCTGTGTGTTTGCTCATTCCCTTGGCCTCTCTAATTTCCATATAGAGAGTAATAACTAGACTGTTATTGAGTTGAGTGTGTCCGAGCTTGTTCCGCCATGGGATAGTCAAGCAATTTTCCACGACATTCGAACCTCATGATCCAGGAATGGGATGTCCTTTACATGGATTCCTAGAAATGCAAATTAAATTGCCCATTGGTTAGCTTCTTGTAAGCTGAAGGGGCAAGCTCCCTCTTGATTTGGTTAGGAACCTTCTTTCTGAGCTTAGGGCGCTTTTAGAGTTTTGGCAATTATTTTTTCAAAAAAAATAAAAATAAAATGATATCATATAAATTATACATTCCTTATCTATATCCTGTATCAAGGTTCCTTTCCGAAACATCTAGCATCAAAAATCTGCCAAGACGACCAAAGCTAAAGAAGAATGTAGTCAAAATCAACAAGGAACTCTTCTCATACTAAAAAATTAGCAATAAAACTGAGAAAATTCCATTCCTCTTCGGAGCCTCCCGATGATATATATATATTTTTTTAACGACTTGCTTAAAAGGTAATTTTCTGATATGAATTGAACTCCATTGAAATCATTTACAGTCCAACAAATACAATTGTACACATATTGCTTAAATATAGTCTAATTTTTAATCACTCCAGTTATTAACTAATCCCAATTATGGAAAATCAATAATTAAACCGCGCTTCAAACAATTTCAATTCCAAACAACATGTCCCTACCTGGTCGCCCATCGGTATCATAATTCGACAATCACAGCTCTTGCTCGACATAACACAATGAACACGCCAAGTTCCACTAACCGTAACGAACGCGGTATCCAAATAACAATCCACCTCCATCTCAATCCTATGCATATGAAGCGGAATCAGCGCCGGCGGATCGCACCGGCCGTGAACGTACGGCTGGTAGCTCGGCACATCAGGATTATCCACAATCGACGGTTCAGATATCACCGCATAAACCATCACCGCCGTCGGAACATAACCCTCCGACGACTTCTCCATCGCCGCCGTCTTCGGCGGCGACGAGAGAGACTGGTCCTTGCCGTAGTAAAGACGCTTCGAGAGCTTCAGGCCGAAGTCGACTGAGCTTGCGATGTCGGCGGCCATTTGATCGGAGAGAGAATTGAGGGGAGTTGGAGAGAGAGAGAGAGAGTTAGGGTTGGAATGTTGGATGGAAAGGAAAGGAAAGGAAAGGAAAGGAAAGGAGGAATGGAGAGAGGGCGGAGAGGAATGGGAGTTGGTAGAGGAGATGAAAATGTACCGGCGTGGGAGGGTTTTTCACCGACGCTTGGGGGGTGGGGGGTTTTGTTTGGAGACGAAGGTAGGACGAGTGTGAGTGAGGTGAAATGTACTCCGTGAAATTAATAATAATATTCATCCAATGGAATTTCGACACGTGGTTTTAAGTGGGCCAGAGTAAGTGCTATCTAACTGCATGTTCGAATACGATTATGCAATTATGTTAAAACCGTGCTTTTTTTTTTTTTTTAAACGTGTAGCTAAAGAAAAAAAAAAAAGAGGTCGTATAATTTTAAAAAGTCAAAAAATTTAAAAATTAATTTTTAATTTAATTGTTATTAATTAATTTTTAATTCAATTGTTAAAATATGCCGATGTAAAATGTAGTAAAAGAAAATGGTTTAGGGGTAATGATTGATCCGTCCAACTTATTCAACTTGGTCGAATGGGCTTACTTTGATTTTGGATGGATGTATATTTTTCGACAAATGGATATAGATAAAATATTTTAAAATCTACAGATACAGTTCTAATGACGAATCAACTATCCCGCCTGCATGAACCCCATCCACCGGTAAATGAAGTTAAAAAAACACTAATAACAAATAACAAATAACAATATATAATAGAAATAATAAAATATTGGAAGGAGCGAGTCTCTTGTAAGTCAAACTCTCAAGTTAGGAACATACATTATACGGTAAATAATTACTCCACTCCATTAATATTTTTAAGACTTTTCAATAACATTAACGGTAGTCTTAAAGATACAAATTAGTATATTAATTAGTATGTTGATATTATAACATTATTATTGACTCTACTTATTATACAAATTATAAATATTTAAAATCTCTAAAATTATATCGCATCATTTGTTAGTATATTAATTGATATATCAATTGATACCTGTAGTATTATCCTAACGTTAATAATTGCATGGCATTTGTTAATTTATACAGGAATCAATGACTTAGAATTGGTTTGAGAAATTTTTTGAATTTTTTAAAAAAATATTCAAAAAAATTTAAAAATTTTAAATTTTTATTATAATTGTTTAATTTTTTTTACTAAACAACCATTTTAGGGGTGATTGCGAATCAGATTAGTAGAGTGACATTACATCTACCATCCGTCTAAAATTAGGCAAATTGAAAAAAATAAATCCACATTCGTCTACCGGTTTGGTGGATGCAAACTGAGCAGACCGTATGGATTGGCGAATGGATGTGATCGTTTTGGAGGTTTAGACTTCACAAATTTGGGCATTTTTTTAATTATAATTCATAACTTTTACCATCTCCAATAACTAGTAATCTAAAAAAATATGTATTATTTATCTATAATAGTCTATGACATAACACGTGTATATTTTTAAGCTATTATTTGTCATATCGGAATATAAAATTTTCGTTTTTTGTGCTTCGGCTTTAAGCAGTTGTTCACAAAAAAAATAAAAATATTTAAAAATATTATATATTTTTTACTACACACATTTTTATACAGGAAGTAACAAGTATGATAGGCCATAGGCTAATAAATTTCATAAAGAAATTGTGGTTGGAAAAATGGTTCATATTTTAGGATTATTGTTTGGAATAATGGAAGTGACACGTTAAGCATGTTTTATGATGGGGGGTGTAGGAGCTTATTACGTAACAGTAAGCGATAAGTAAAGCATATTTAAGTAAAGTATATTTGACAAGAAGGCTAATTGCGCGGCACTAGAATTATTAAAGTAAAGTTTGAGCGATTAGTGTGTGGCACGCCATAAATTTAGATTAGATTATTGTCTGAAGAAAATCAAGACTCTGGACCACGGTCGGTGGAACACCCAATGGGGACCGAGGCTTAAGTGAAGAACAGACCACAGAGTTGTACTTTTTGATGAGAGTCGGCCGTATGTTATGATTGGTGGATGTTGCGGCGCTTATGAATTTGTATTAAGGGCGATTTGAAAAGTGGGTTTAAATCTAATTTTTAATTTTTAATTTATTATGAATTATATAATTTTTCATATTTTTTATTTATAAAAAGAGAATAAAAAAAAATTAAAAGTAAAAAAAGTTAGTTTTTAAGTAATTTTTCAAATCACTCCTACAGCCTCGTTTGGGAACAAATTTTTTTAATAATTTTTTTAGTTAAATATAATGTAAAAAAATTAGTATGTCTAAAATGATTTTTTGATATTTTACGAAAAGATGTGAAAAAAAGTAAAAAGAGAATTTTTTGACCTATAAATTGTTGACTTTTTAATTTTTTAATAATTTTTTGACTTTTAAATTAAAAAATGATATTACCAAGCGAGACTTAAGTAATTAAAAAAATATAAAAAGATATAGTAAATTATGATTAATGTGAGATATAATCCCATGCCACTCCAAAACCATCCACTAATTTTTCGAGAATCGGAGGGTCACCCCGGGGTAGGAACATAGACGATAGGCATTGTTTGGGAAAAAAAGTATATTTTTTTACTTTTTATTATTTTTATGAGGTAAAAAAAATTTTAATCGTAAAAAAAATTTAATTTATTTGAGAATAATTCTTTTTAATTATATCAAAAATGGGGAATTATTGAAAATTTTTATTGTTTACTTTTTTTTAAGTAATTTTTCTTAGTGATTTTTTTTTATTGTTTTAGCCAGAAAAAATTAAGTTTTCAAAAGTAGCCTAACTCTAAAAATATAAAAGTTCATAATAAAATCGAACATAAATTAGGGTTGTTTGGGATGTCCTAAATAAGTACATTTTTGGACTTTTTAAACTAAAAAATTGAGAAAAAAATAAGGTTGTTTGGGTTAACTTTTTGACTTTTTATAGAAAATTGTGTATTAAAAAATTATATAAATTAGTTTGTAGAGAAAAATTAAGATTTGGAGTTGTGCAACCGTATTTTTTGACTTTTGATAAATAGTGATAACTTTTTAGACATATGCCAAACTTGACCTATATATGTTTTAAAGAAGTGCATACCATTAACAAATTTCATAAAGGAAAATGTCAGCGACATTGATGTGTAATAAGTACATTAAAATGTAGAAAAAAAAATGTAAATTTTTTTTTTAAAAATTTGTTTGGAACCATTTTCAAATGAGTTTTCCACTTAATAGTTTAAATATGATGTTTGGATAGAGTTGTAGAATTAATTTTCCACAACTCTACAGAAACTCTATTTGAGAGCGCGATTTTCGGAAAAAAAATCGAAATTTGGCCTAGCCAGTCGTCCAGCCGGTTGACCAGAACAGTGTAATTTTTTTTTTTTTTTTACAATTGATATGTTAATTTTTATATATTCGAAAAAATTATTTTCCAAATTTTTTAAAAAAATTTTATGTGCTTTAATATAATTTTGTGTTGTATGTTTGGTTATGAATTGTAAATTTTGTATCAAATATCAAATGTCACATCAAAAATTTTCCACTTATTTCAAAACTCTTTCACCAAACAAATTTTTCACACTCAAATTATAATTTCAAAACTCACAAACTCAAAATACAACTCATACTCTCAAATCATAGTTACAAAGCTCTACTAAACGCAATCTAACTTTATGGAGCTATCATTAGCATGATCTTTTATTACAAACTCCTATATTTATGAAATAACAATGCTACATCCTACTAAAAGTGGTGCTCTAAAGCACCACTAATGAGTTGACATCCACTTATAAAAATAAAAATAAAAAAAATAAGGCACAAAAACACTATGGCAGTGGGTGGGACCCACTGCCACATCATTAGTGATACCACTAATTAGTGGTCTCAAGCATTTTTGATTTATGAAATAATTACCAACATGTCCTATTGATTAGACATATTCATTAGTAAGTCCGGAGTGAATTTTTAAAAAGTATTTAAGGACGGTTTGGGTGTCTTAAAAAAGTACACTTTTTGTCTTTTTACGAAAAGATGTGCAGAAAAATAGAGAGGTGATGTGATGAAAAAAAGATAAAAAGATGGATCATATAGTGTACCCCAAACCAACCCTTAATATTGAGACTTTTTTTCTTGTATATTTTGTGTTTGCAAATTGATCATTTAATATTGATAATGACACTTAAACAATTATCAAAGTGATAAATAATTGAGATATTTTGACTTTTGTTTGTATTTTTTGATTTATTTTTGATTTACTTATGTTAGTTTATATTGAAATATGTTATAAAAAGTGTAATTAGTTGATTTGTATTTTTTTAAGACATTTTTATAATGATAAATTTATAGGCTTCGTTTGGAAAGCCAAAAGTCAGGCTTTTTTGGATATTTTAGCCACAAAAAATAAAATAAGCTTTTTAGTCCAATAAGACAAAACGCCACATCCAATACATAGGCCCTGTTTGGTAGAACTGTGGAAAAATACTTATAGTTTATGTCTAAACAGCTTATAACTTATAACTATGAGCATAAGCTGATTTCTGACTTATAAATTAAGCATCTCCTGTCCCACTCAAAGAATAAGCTGATTTCTGACTTCCAAAAAATTATAAGTTATAAGCTATAAGTTAAACCAAACACATCAAAATAGCTTAAATTAAGCTGAAAGCTGAAATAAACAACTTTTAAGCTGCACCAAACAGTCACATAATCATTACATTCTTTCTCTCAAAAAAAAGTCAAAAAAATTAAAAGTCCTTCCCAAACCAAACTTTTTAGCCTCAGGCTAACATAATCAAAAAACCAAAAAGTCAAAAAATCAACTCACTTCCCAAACGAACTCTTAGTAGAACATATTGATAAATAAGTTTTGACTACAGGACCGAATTATAACTAATCAGCTCAACGAAATTATAAGCCCAATATATTCAGAAAGTGACTATTTTAATTGACTTTTTATAAAAAACACGTACAGAAAATGAAAGAGATGATGTGATCGAATATTTTAACATTTTGATTATTTTAACCAAAAAAGACCACCCTAAACCGGGCCTTTGAATGATTTTTCACCAATCGTACTACTTGTATTAAATATTTTATAAAATGTTTAATTTCTCTCTTCATATAATTAATATGTATCAAATAAATAAATTTTTAATATCAACTTTGCCAATATTATTTTTATACCCCAACTGATAAATACATTAGTTTAATGAATCACATTTTTTACGTCTATTTCTAATGTAAAGGTGGCAATTTATATGATAAATTAAATATGATAGAATAAAAATATAATTATTGTAAATTGTTATAAATTTAATTATAGTAAAATGAAATTAAAAAAATTATCTAGGTCGCAAAAATTTTCAATAGAGACAAATACGGCGAAGCCTTTTCAACCTCTCTTCTTGGCCATTAAACTTCTTTTTTCTTTTTCTTTTTTAAATCTTGGAATATCCAAGTCAAAAAGTAGATAGACGGACAAATCTAGTTGTCTTTTCCACTAAAGTTTGACTGATGGGGACGTAATGTTTTGCCAAACAGAACAAAAATGTGTGAAAATTTTGAGAACCCATCACTGTAGTGGGATTCCGGTGCTGCGGTGACATTAGTCATAGCTATTTGTTCTAAATTTATTTTAATGTGTTATATCGTTAATATTTTATAAAATTTATTAAATATATTATTTATATAAAAAATTAAAGAATTAATTACTTAAAAATCCTATCTACATATTTGGTGATAGTTTAGGTCATTCCAAAAAGTTTTTAAACCAATAAATCCCATTTACATGTAAAAAGACGTTTTGCCTTTTAAACTCAAAACTGATAATATTCTCAATTTAAAAATTGAAAATATTCTCAATTTATAATTATCAAAACTAAGAAATTTCTCAATTTTTTTCTAATATGAACTGAGAATATTATCAAAACTAATAAATTTATAATTATCAATTTTGAGAAAATTTTTAATTTTTTTTATGATTAAAATTGAGAATATTATAAACTGAGAAGGTTCTCAATTTTAAAAAACCCTAGATCTCTCTCTATAATGGCAGCGGCATCTGTGAACTCAATGAAAAACGAGACCTCACAATCAATGAACTCATCGCCTTCCAGACGAGTCTTCGATGCCGGCTCTGAGTCCTCATCTTTCGATGGACTCTCATAAGCAACAGCTGTAGATCCATCCAATTCTTCACCCAACCCTCCCAGAGACCTTGAATTTTAGGTGGTGACGAGGCAAATCGTCAGCGATGGAGAGATGTAGATCTGTTCAGAGACAGATCAACAACAACCTCAACCTTACACATGAGCCACTCGCGGATTTGAGTTCTTCATCGATGACGACGACACCGCAAATCTGAGTAAGAGAATGAGGCGATGCTTCTGGTGGCGAAGCTGGATATCCAACAACGGAGCTTCGTTGAGGACGTCGATGAAGGACTTGAGGACAGAAGGGAGAGGAAAGGCGACTTCAAGACAGCTTGCCTGGAATTCGTTGGAAGGGTAAATTGGTCTATTAAAAATTAATGGGACTTGAATGAGCAAATAATTTTATCTAAGACTTAATGAATTATAAGTTCACAAAATGGAACTTGTATGTAAATGGCCCAAAATTAAATTAATTAAATATAATTTATAATCATATTTTAATTATTTTTAAAAATATTATCAAAATTGGATAATGGCTTATTTTTTCTACAAAACAATTTTGTATTGTTATAGAGTAATATTACAAACATACCCTTATCTATTCCGAATTAATTTAGAATTATGATTTTAGAGTTCAGATTTATTCTACACATGAATCTCACACCATACAAATTCAATCGCAACCATACAATCTCATTTAGGATAAATTTGGAATAAATAAAGGTGCATACATAGAATTATTTATTGTTATAAAATTACAAATATCTGATTAACTTAATTTTTTTCATAAATAATTTATTTAATAAATTTTAAAATATAAACAATTATCAAAATAAGTTCAGAACGAATCTCACTTACTCAAACCATCTCAAATGGTTTATCAAATAAATCATTAAATTACACACATATATATAGATTTAAGGAAAATGCCTGGTAGCTCGAAGCTACCAGGCTCGAATGGCTCGAGAGGAAGAGAGGGAGAGGGAGAGGGAGAGAAAGAGAGGGAGAGGGACTGGTCCGTCGTCGCCTTCCGCCGCCTCCGCCGCCGTCCTCGTCGCAGCTCCTCCGTCGCCTCACTGCCGCCGATCGTCGCAGCACCAACGATCGCCGGCCTGCCTCGCCTCCGCCGCTGCTCGCCTCGCCTCGCTACCCGCCATTTTAATGGCCCCCTCCAGTTCCTCATCCCTCCTCCCTCCCTCCCTCCTCCTCTTCCTCCTCCTCCTCCCTCCCTTCCTCCCTCCTCCTCTCTTCCTTCTTCCTGGTCTTCTTCTTTTGCAAAAAAAAAAAAAAATGGAGAAGATGAAGTGAAGTCGAAAATAAGAAAAAGAAAAGGGAAAAAAAAAAAAAAAAGGGGGTCAAAACGACGTCGTTTTGACCCTCGAGCCATATTCGGGCCGTAGCTTTCAAGCTACCAATCACGACCATAGATTTAATCCACCAAATCCTAAATTTTATATTTTATACTTTTTATTAATATTATTGCCCTTACAGATGTGATACATTAAGTTTCTATTATAGAATATTTGTTAAATATATTATTTATATAAAAAAATTAAGTTAATTAAATATAATTTATAATCATATTAAAAAATATTATCAAAATTTGATAATGGTTTATTTTTTTTACAAAACAATTTGATATTATAATATTACAAACACACTTTTATGTATTCCGAATTTATTTAGAATTATGATTTTAGAGCTCAGATTTACTCTACCCATAAATCCCATGCCACACAAATTCAATCACAACCACACAATCTCATTTAAGATAAATTTGGAATAAATAAGGGTGCATACATAGAATTATTTATTGTTATAGAATTGCAAATATCTGATTAACTTAATTTTTTTCATAAATAATTTATTTAATAAATTTTAAAATATAAACGATTTGAATTATCAAAAGAAGTTCGAAACAAATCTCACTTATTCAAACCATCTCAAATGGTTCATCAAATAGATCATTAAATTTAAATTTGATAAAAAAGTTTACTTTTTGCTACTCCAACCATTCATCAAATATATCATCAAATTTAGGATATTTCAAATCTTTCATTAAACTGAGAATAGATATGTCTTTCATCAAATCACTGTTTATTGTTGTTGGATTTTCACTATCAAATATTCCCTAGATGATCACCTAAAGGCAAAAATTTATGAAAAATTTAAACTAGCTGGTCGACCGATGGTTTGATAAAATTCTGTTGAAGCACTTGATATCAAAAAAAAATTTCTACTCAAATTTTTATTCAAATTTAATAAAATAAGATAAACGGTTGGAAATGCCCTACCAACAATTACCTTCTTAGTCACATTAGGATCCTGGAGCCCAATATATGGTCCACCATTAGTCCATATCAAAATGTGAAAGCATCATTAAAAATTAGGTAACAATTGAGATGGACGGTGCACTGTTTGGTGATCACACATTTTGATTAAAGGGTTGTTTGGGGTGTTTTAAATAAATGTATTTTTTGTCTTTTTAGACTAAAAAGTTGAAGAAAAAAATATGAATGTTTGAGTTAACTTTTTGACTTTTTACGAAAAAATGTGTATTAAAAAATTGTATAAATAAGTGTGTGGGGAAATATTAGGATTGAGAGTTGTGCAGCTGTACTTTTTGAATTTTTAATTTTTTTGGTAAATAATGATAACTTTTTAACTTTTTAAATAATTTTTTGACTTTTTGACTTTTTGAAGATATGTCAAACTTGGCCTAAGTTTATTTCTACAGCAAATAAAGAGAGTTTAGTGTATAACAAAATATTTAAAAAAAATTACTATATAATTTAAATTTAATTCATATATTGTAAGATTATATATAAAATAAATCTAAATCACAAAATAATTTTTTTAAATATTTTGGCAAATGAGTTATGTATACTGAACATTATTGTTATCTATATATCAGAATCGTTAACATTACAATTGATTAGCTGTCACCATTGACCATTCGTCACGTGTTCTAATCTATTGCCACATGAGTTTTTTATTTTTTATTTTTTATTTTTTTATATTTTTTTTAAAGTTATAAGTTAATTATAATTTTAAAAAAATGAAAACATTTATCTCTAACTTTTAAATGATCATTTCTAGTCCATTTAAGTTTTTTATATCTTATAAGTTATGATTAAAAACTGAATTCTAATATAAAATTTTAAATTAAAAAATAATTTTAATAAATTATACTAAATCGAACCACACTCATTTTGGATCGAATACAATAAAAGATTTGGAATTTAGTCTGAGAAACAACCTCAACCCTTAAGGCCTTTGCCTTGTCAATTGAGGAGTACAAAATGGCTACTTGAGCCTCCAACAGGAATTGAGATGAGCACTACAAAATTTAGAGAAATTTGTTTTTGGTTTTTGTCACTATTTTATATCATTTTTTACGTAAATATTTATGATTGATTATTCCTCTTTCTAACAGTTTAAATTTCATTTATGACATGGATAAGCCTATAAAGGTTATAACCCACCACTTAGGACCCAATACATAATTCAAATACTAAAACCCAGCGTTGCTGAAGCTCAATATGGTATTAAGAACCAATGACATCTAAACACGTAGCAAGAGAAGGACAAGCCACATAAACAGACAAAGATCCTGCAAAGTTATTGCACTGCACATCAGCCATTAATGAAGTCCCTTATAGCATTTATTGCGATAACCCCTCCCCGTCGAGACAGAACGGCCTCACCATGAACAAGGCAAGTTAGAGCATAGACTTTCGGCTAAGATGACAGATCGGAAGAGATAACGAAATGATTACCAGAGAATATAAGCAGACGTCGAAGACAAGAAGAAGGTTAAAGCTTGCTATCACTAATCTATCTCTATACTCTATCTCTCTTTCTAACTTGCTCATCGGAGGGTTCGCCGGGGGACTCCCAGTTCCCCGTTGAACTCTTGTGCAGGTCTCTCCGTGGGCTTGGTACCTCAGGCTCCGGTTTAGGAAGCGTGGATTAGTCCGACCCGTTCCATCTGGAACACGCAGTAACATCAGTTGGCGTCGTCTGTGGGAATTCATTTTTGCTCCGTGCGCCAGTTGTGCTCATTGTCACCGGAAACCCTTTCCCAATAACCCTTTCCTGCCACCTACCAAGGTGGATGGTCACGACTAGATCCATGGCTTCTCACCACAATGTTACCGACCACCAAGCCGACCCTCCCAATCCAAACAACCCATCGCAGTATTTCATCGAGCTCACCAACAGCATTAACCGCCTGGCCGAGCAAAACCAAGCCCTAATTAATGCTCTACTCCAAAGAAACCTTCCTATGCCCCCTCCACCACCTCCAGATATCCCACCCAACCAAGAACGAGCCCCGAGCCACACTATCCAGCAGCCTCATCCACCTAACTTGGAAGGCTTGCGACCCCCTTTCCCGGATATGAACCTGCCACCCCGAGCCCCACATTCATCGGTCTCGATACCAACCCCCGAAGGAGAGGCCAATAGCATCCAGCCTCCGCTGCCTTCCGGTGGTGACAACATTCCTCTCTGGGATGCCAAACTCCGAGCCATTAAGCTCCAGCTCCAAGGAGTCATGTAGAACATACAGAATAAACTATCTACCACAGCCAACTCACCGTTTGTTGCCTCTATTAGGGACAAACCCTTACCTCCTAAGTTCAAAATGCCATCGATCAACTCTTTCGACGGTTCAACGGACCCAGTCGATCACTTGGAGACCTACAGGACCCTCATGATCCTCCATGCATTCCCTGACGAAATCATGTGTCGAGCTTTCCCCGTAACACTTAAGGGGTCGGCTCGACTGTGGTTTAGTCAGTTACCTACGGACTCTGTCTCTACCTTTCAGCACCTGAGTGATTCCTTCCTCAGCCACTTCATTGGTGCCCAGCGCCAACGGCGTCCGGCAACTCAACTCCTCAACATCCGTCAGATGGAGGGAGATTCGTTGTGCAGCTTCGTCATCCGCTTCAACACTGAGGCCTTGCAGGTGGCAGAAAATGATGACAATGTCATTCTCACAGCTTTCATGGCCGGTCTACGATCATCTGATTTCTTTTTTTCCCTTTCCAAAAACCCCCGACCTCCATGGCAACCTTACTTTCCAAAGCCCAAAAATACATGAACGTCGAAGATTTCCTAACCGCCCGACAAGATCCTACAACCAAAAACCCGACCCCCAGAAAGAAGAGAAAGGACTTAGAAACCAGGAACACCCAGTACACTCACCAAACAAATCAATATATCGACCGACCATCCCGAGCCGACCGGTCGGCGCCAACCCGACTACTCGACCGGTTCGAATGTACACACCCCTCAATTCCTCCATGGAACAAGTCCTGAACTAGATCTAGCGAGATTATCTCTTCAAATGGCCCCAATCTTCACAGTCTCTTTCCAACCGGCGAGACCAGTCAAAATATTACCGTTTTTACCAAGACCACGGCCATAATACCGAGGAATGTGTTAATCTCAAAGACCAGGTCGAGGGCTTGATACGTCAGGGACGTCTCAGTCGGTTCACGGAAGCCCGCCCTCAGCAGAGGCAAAGGATTGAACCTATTAAAAACAACCGCCGACATACCCCTCCTCCACAACTCGCACAACCTAAACAAGGTCATGATCGCCCTCCACAGCAACCCCGGGCACAGGAAAACCCTGCTCCCCCTATTGGAGAGATCAGAGTTATTGCTAGCGGGCTTGCTTATGGAGGACCATCCCGCTCGGCTTAGTGGGCAGAACTTAGAAAAATAAGGCAGGGCTCAGACAAGGAAATTGCCACATTGGACCACCCTTCCAAACAGCCCAAGCAGTGGATGAAGCCCATCACCTTTACGGAGGCCAACTGCACAGGCATCCGTTACCCCCATGACAACCCATTCGTTATCTCAGCCCTCTTGTCCAATTACAAAGTCAGACGGGTTCTCGTCGACAATGGCAGTTCTTCATACGTCATCTTCCCAAATGCCTTTCACCAGCTCAAGGTCGGGGAAGAAAGTCTGTCCCCTCTCCAAACCCCATTGGTCGGTTTAACTGGAGATCGGGTGACCTCCATCGGCTCCATCGATCTTTCCATCACAATCGAAGAATACCCGCGGCAGACCACGAAGTTGCTCACTTTCCTCGTCGTCGACTGTCCCTCCGCTTACAATATTATCCTTGGCCACACCGCCCCAAATGCTTTCCAAGCTATCACATCCACTTTCCATCTTGCCGTCAAATTCCCCACTGACCTTGGGGTCGGCACGGTGAGAGGAGAGCAGACCATGGCCAGAGAATGTACGTTGCTTCACTTAAAGAGGTCAAGCTAAAGGAGACTATGATCATTGAAGGACTTGACGTCAGAGACGAGGACGAGCTAGTCAGAGGGGAACTAGTGGAAGAGTTTGTCGAGGTCCTCATCGATCCCACCAACCCGACAAAAACTGCCAAGATCGGCAACCAACTATCCTCCCAGGCCAAGGCCGACCTTACGGCCCTCCTGATTGAGCACAACGACGTATTTGCCTGGACCCACTCCGACATGCCAAGTATTGACCCCTCTTTCATCACCCATCGTCTCAGCATTGAGCCCTATTTTCGACCCTTCCGCAAGAAGCAGCGCATCTTCCACCCAGAGCGCAATAGTCTTATTGCTTCTGAAGTAGATAAGCTCCTTGAAGCACAAGTTATCACAAACATGGACTACCCCTCTTGGTTCGTAAAAACAACGGTAAACGGCGACTCTGTGTCGACTATTCCGACCTCAACCGAGCTTGCCCCAAAGATAGTTATCCCCTTCCTCGCATAGATCTGCTTGTTGACGCCACGGCCGGTCATCAAAAGCTCAGCTTCATGGATGCCTTCTCTAGGTACAACCAAATTCTGATGCACCCGTCTGACCAGGAACGCACCTCCTTCATCACCGACCGGGAAACCTACCATTATTGTGTCATGCCATTTGGGTTGAAAAATGCCGGAGCCACTTACCAACGGTTGGTCAACGCAGTCTTTCATCACCAGATAGGCCGGAACATGGAAGTATATGTCGATGACATGCTAGTCAAGAGCAAACTCTCCACTGATCATCTGGCCGACCTACGAGAGACCTTCAGCACCCTACGAAAGTATCAAATGAAGCTCAATCTGGAGAAATGCGCCTTCAGCGTAGGACTTGGGAAGTTCTTGGGTTTCATGGTCAGTCAGTAGGGCATCGAAGCTAATCCCGAAAAGATCAAGGCCTTGATAGAAATGCAGTAACCCAAAACAGTTAGGAAGGTTCAGAGGCTTGCTGGCAGAGTCGCCGCCCTCAACCGCTTCATTTTCCGCGCAACGGACAAGTGTCTCTCCTTCTTCAAAGTTCTTCGGCAAACTTTTGAGTGGACGACCGAGTCTGAAGAGGTTTGGCAAACTTTTGAGTGGACGACCGAGTCTGAAGAGGTTTTCCAACAATTGAAGTAGTGCATGGCCAAACCCCCTTACTCTTCCAGGCGTTCACGGGTGAGCCCTTTTTTCTCTATTTAGCCGTATCGAGCACCGCAGTCAGTGCGGCCCTTATCAGGGAGGACGGTTCAGTACAGCACCCGGTTTATTACATTAGCCGAGCTCTCAGAGGTGCAGAACAGAACTACCCATTGCTAGAAAAAATGTGCTTAGCCCTGGTCACCGCCTCAAGATGACTCCGTCCTTACTTCCAAGCCCACTCCATAGTGGTCCTCAGTGACCAACCTTTGAAGAAGATAATGCAACAACCAGAGCTGTCCGGCAGACTTATGCAATGGTTGGTCGAGCTCAGCCAATTTGACATCTCCTACTGACCTTGAACAGCGATCAAAGGGTAGGCTGTTATCGATTTTATCCTGGAATTCACCAATCCCATTCCAACCACGGCTTCCCTGCCCCTGTAATCCCACACTAAGGCAGAAGACCCCCACTCTTGGACCCTCAACGTCGACGGATCATCCCAGAAAGACGGCAGTGGGGCTGGTCTCATCCTCACCGGCCCCGAGGGTGGTTATTTCAAGTGTGCTCTCCGCTTTTTGTTCGACGCAAGCAATAATGAGGCTGAATATGAGACACTCATCGCAGGTCTCCGCCTTGCCAAAGACAGTGGTGTCAGCAGTATCCAAGTGTTCAGTGATTCCCAGCTCATTGTTGGACAAATCACAGGGGAATTCGATGCCAAGGAAGACATAATGCAAGCTTAGAGGATATTGCACTCTCTCTTGCTCACCTCTTTAATAATTTCCACATCAAGCACATCCCTCGGACGGAAAACTCCAAGCCATATGAAATGGCTCAGTTAGCTTCTGTCGACCAGTCAGACCTCAGCCATGGCGTTCGCCTTGAATACTTGGCCCACCCGGCCATTTCCCCACAACAGCAACAAATTCACTTCCTCCAAAATGAACCTATTCCATGGGCGGCAGATATCCTACCATTTTTGACAAATAAGGAATTGCCTGTCAACAAACACCAGGCCGCCAAGGTCAGGGCCCGGTCGTCCAACTACATTCTTATTAGTGGTCTCTTGTACAAATGTGGCTTTTCACGCCCATACCTGCGATGCCTCAATCCTGCTCAAGCGACCTACGTGATGAGGGAAGTCCACGAGGATATATGTGGAAATCACTCGGGTGCCAGGTCACTAGCCCACAAAATACTTCGCACCGGTTACTTCTGGCCTACTCTCAATTAAGATGCCACTGAATTCGTGCTTAAATGTGATAACTGCCAACGCTTCGCCAACATCCCTCATGCTCTTCCTACAGAACTGATCACACTCTACAGTCCTTACCCATTCGCCAAATGGGGGATCGACTTAGTTGGCCCATTGCCCATTGGCCGAGGCCAAACCAAATTCGCAATCGTCGCCATTAATTACTTCACTAAATGAGTGGAGGCGGAACCCCTTGCTACAATTACCGAGCGGAACACAACCAGATTCATTTGGCAGTCGATCGTGTGCCATTTTGGCATCCCTCAAGCCATCATCTCTGACAACGGCAAACAATTCGACAACGCCAAGTTCAGAAAATTTTGTGCAGAACTTCAAATCTAGCCATGTTTTTCTTCCCCAGGTCACCCCCAAGCCAATGGCCAAGTTGAGGTTATTAACCGTTCTCTTCTGAAGATCATCAAAACTAAGTTGGAAGCTGCTAAGGGACTTTGAGCTGAGGAATTACCAAACGTACTCTGGGCCTACCGCACTACCGCCCGAACCCCCACTGGGGAGACCCCTTTCGCTTAACATACGGCGCTGAGGCGGTCATCCCAGTGGAAATCGGTCTGCCTACCCCGAGGGTTCTACACCCGAATCCAGAACTAACTGAAGAACTGTGTCGGGCAGAGTTGGACCTAATTGAAGAACTCCGAGAGACCACTGCTGTTAGGCGGGCCTCATATCAATAAAAAATGAGAACACACTACAACCGCAAAGTCCGACCGAGGGAGTTCGCCGTGGAGGACCTTGTTTTGCGCGAAGCAACTCTTGCCACCAAAAATCCGGCTGAGGGCAAGCTGACAGCCAAGTGGGAGGGACCTTACGTTGTTAAGGCCAAACCTCGTCCGGGCACTTACCGACTTCAGGACATGGAAGGTCGAGATCTCCCCCAGCCGTGGAACGCTGAGCACTTAAAGCGTTATTTTCAATAAAGCCCTATTTTTGTATTGATCAATTGCTGTATGTTCTTTTTGACAATCTACACACTTGGATGTTTTTGTTCTTTTCTCACATTGTGTAAATTTGTGATCAATGGGCTACACTTTAAATGACAACAATCTTATATCTCAGTTATCTGTGTGGTATTTCAATAACACCCTACTTGCAGCCTCAGCCAGACTGAGTTACTTAAAGCCTCAGCTAGATTGAGCACGAAGGGCTCAGCCAGACTGAGTTACTTAAAGCCTCAGCCAGACTGAGCACAAAGGGCTCAGCCAGACTGAGTTACTTAAAGCCTCAGCCAGACTAAGCACGAAGGGCTCAGCCAGAATGAGTTATTTAAAGTCTCAGCCAAACTGAGCATGAAGAGCTTAGCCAGACTGAGTTACTTGAAGAGTCAGCCAGACTGAGTTAATTATGGCTCGAGCCAAACTGAGCACGAATGAAGAGCTCGGCCAAGCCCATTCTTGCAACTTCATGATTGTGGCAAAGTTGCCATACTTAGTCAAATTCCAGGTCCATGGTTTTCCGCCTCTTAACATTTTACATTTTTTAACTTTCATTTCCCAACCCAATCTTTCATTTATCAATACTCTCACAACATGATTTAAAACTTCACATTTTAGGACCTTTACCTTTCAATGTTTCACAAGTTAAGCTGGCTCCCTATTTCTCAACCTTTACTATGATTTATACACAAGCCTTATTTGAATGACCATTCTCATTGTTTTTAGATCTACAAGAAATAAAGACAGCAGTATGAAAAAACACAACTCATAATTTTATTTATTTGCAAACTTACACATAAGTTCACTACAGAAATTACACAAAAAAAAAAACACAAACAAACAACAAAACCAAAAATTTTATTTACAAATTTTCTTTACAATCAATCACTTATCCTCGCTTGAGGCCAGGTCTTCTTCGTCCACCCCCTCATCAAGGGAGGTCTGGGCCACGTCGTCTTCATCTATTCTTACATTGCTAAAGTCCAAGTCTGGGAACAGTTCTTCTGCTTTGCGTCTGAAAGTCTTCCAGCCACTGTCCCAGAACTCAGCCATCTCATGCTTGTAGAAGTCTGACTGCTGGAAGCTCTGGATCACTTCCTTTTCGCTCCAGCTCCCAGCGGTTGCTCTCGATGGGCCAGCCCCCCTATCTCCCTTTCTTGCCAAGCTGCTGGCGATCGCGGCATCAATAGCCATCTGGAAGTCGGCGGACCCCTTGAACTGCTCTACCGCAGCAACACATAGGTCGGGGTACGCCGTCCTCTCAGATGCTAACTTGGCCATTTCTTTCTCCAAGGCCTTCTCCACTGACTTGGCTCGCTCGTCTGCCAATACTCTCTCCAATTCAGCGATCTTCAGATTTGCTTTTTCTTTTTCTTTAATCGACTGAGCAAGCAGATCTTCGTTGCAGACCATGGCCTCATCCCACCGTTCGTTGGCAACGGTACAGGCTTTCTGGGCCTTTTCCAACTTCTTCTGCTCGCCAGCCAGCTGGAACTCGAGCAACACCACCTTGCGGCGCACCGTCTCCAGCTCTAACTTGGTTGCGAGCAGTTCAGCATTGGCACAGTCGGCGGAATAGCTCTACACCATCGCTAACACCTCCATCTTTTTGGCTTTCTAGGCCTCTTTTAGCCCCTTCACATACGCACTTTGCGCGGTCTTCCTCCAGCCTGCGGTCTCCCTCCTCAAACTTTCAAGTTGGGCTTCCACCTCCTCCAACTTTATCTTCAGTGGCCTCACTTTGCCTTTTGTAGCTGCCGCCTTGTTCAGTAGGGCTCCTGCTAAGGCAGTCACCTCCATCTAGGCAGAGCACAACCCCCTTAGCAGTTCGGCCTCAGTGAAACTGGACATCGAACGCACGGCCGAGTCCTCTACCACTCCCAAGAGGCGATCTGCAGCTGTCCTGGCTTCAGCTCTTTCTCCTTCCAGTCGCTCGGACACTGTTGGAGCGTGGTCAATGGTGGTCTTCAACCTGGCCCTCTCTCCTTTTCCTTGGGGCGCGGGACCCCCCTTGGGCTGCTACTCTGCCCCCTCCTCAGGGCCAGTCGCCCCACATTCCACTTGTTTTTCAGGGCCAATCACCTCATTCTCCATCCCCTTCGCCGCTTCCTCCAATCCCACTTCGAGGGTCTCCTCTGCCATCACTTCCTTCATCCTCTTCAAGGCGGGCCCCTCCTCCCTCTCCCTTACTCTCTTCTTCTTTTTCAACACAGCCTCTACCTCCTTATTGCTCTTCTCCTTTAGAGGATCCACTGGAGGTGGTCGTGGCTCAAAACCGCTCAGATCCTTCTCCCCCAGCGGCTTGGGGCGCGGTCGGACTCATTCCCTCGCGATCGGCTTCGGTGGACGGCCTAACAGTGCCTCTTTGAACTTATCAACCTTGGCAAAAATCGTCATATCCGCCACCTCCTGTGCCCTCCTTCTCGCCTCCAACTCTGCTGGCGCGAGGTCCTTACTAGTTGGCTGCGGCCCCAACCCCGAGGCAAATAAGGCCGAGGGTTGAACGAGGTCGTCCCGCTTGGCGCCCTCCTTCTCCCTCCTCGCCTTCACTTTCTTCACACTCTCCTCTGTTGCTGCCTCCAACCTTGGCTCCACTAACTTGGTTGGTACCCTCTATACTGTGCGAACTCCCACTCCGTCGTTGGCTGACACGTAAAACCACCGTGGCCTCCACCCCTTCACTGACGACGGCAACCCCGTCACCAGATCCTTTGCTGTTGCCACTTGTAAAGTGACCCAAGTCTCTTGCTGGCCCGAAGCCTTGTAACAAGCAAAAAACTAGTCCACTGTCATGGCAGCCCTCTCATTCGCCCGCGGCCACGTGCTTGCACAGGCTAATACAATTTTCCACGTGTTGGGCATCAATTGGCCTGGAGCCACCTCCAGCCGATTCAAAACGTCAACTACTATTCAGGGAAGTGGCAACCTCAACCCCCCTTCAACGCCTCTTCATAGAGGGCAAACTGCCCCGGTCAAGCATCAGACGGCCTCTCATTTGATGTCAGCAGTTTTAACTCTATTTCTGCGGGCACCTAATACTTCCCGCGCACCTCCTCCAACTTCTCCGCTGTGAAGGTTGATTTGTCGGCCTTCGTGTGCCAGTGGTTTGGCTCTACTTGACTGATCGGCTTCGCCGCCGCTATCAGTGTGGACGAGTGGGGTTACCCCGCCGGCTCCCCCTCGCTTCCTACCCGCCTCTCCGTCCTGTATTGCTCCGCCAGGTCCACCGCGTCGTCGTCCCCTAACGCATCTAGTCTTATGGTGGGCACATCCTCTCGAGCCATCTCTTTGGTATGCCTGCGTATCGCTTCGGACGTTGGTGCAAGATAGTTCACGAAATGTTGCAAAGGCGTATCACTCGACACAATAGAGTTTACTTCTGGAACGTTTTGATTTTTTTGCAAAAAGATAAGTAAAGTGGATAATTCCAAAAGCCCAAGGCTTGCCTATATTCCAAGGGTCACAATTAAATTTTGCCAGCTTGAAAATTTTCAAAAAATCCACCAAAATCGCCTTTTGCAACACCCTATATTAACCTACCCTTTCGTTTCTGGCCCAACGCCTAACCTCCCCCATCACGGGATTCCGCCACGTGTATGACCACGATCCACTGCCCCCTTTCCCTACCCTAAATTTTCCACTTCAAATCACCACGTGCCCTGCCACTCCTCGAGCCCGCGCATCGCCACTTGCCCTTCCACTCGGTCACCCTTCGCGGTCGGCCCTCCTCATGGTCGGGCCCTCCACTCGGTCACCCTTCGCAGTTAGCCCTTCTCGTGGTCGGTCCCTCCACTCGGTCACCCTTCGCGGTCGGCCCTCCTCGTGGTCGATCCCTCCACTCGGTCACCTTTCGCGGTCGGCCCTTCTCATGGTCGGTCCCTCCACTCGGTCACCCTTCGCGGTTGCCCCTCCTCAGGGTCGGTCCCTCCGTTCGGCCACCCATCGCCGTCGGCCCACCTATCGATCGGTCTTTGCCCCCCGATCTTTGACAACCATCGTCTTCTTCATTATTCCCTTTGTTGGACTAAAGCTGCACTTGGGAATGAGGGATTACTGACATAGGTAAGCCCATAAAGGTTATAGCCCACCACTTAGAGCCCAATACATAATTCAAATACTAAAGCCCAGCGTTGCTGGAGCTCAACATGGCATTAAGAACCAATGACATCTAAACATGTGGCAAGAGAAGGACAAGCCACATAAGCAGACAAAGATCCTGCAAAGTTATTGCACTGCACATCAGCCATTAATGAAGTCCCTTACAGCATTTATTGCGCTAACCCCTCCCCGTCGAGACAAAACGGTCTCACCATGAACAAGGCAAGCTAGAGCATAGACTTTCAGCCAAGATGACAGGTCGGAAGGGACAACAAAATGATTACCAGAGGATACAAACAGACATTGAAGACAAGAAGAAGGTTAAGCTTTCTGTCACTAATCTATCTCTACACTCCATCTCTCTTTTTAACTTGCTCGTCGGAGGGTTCGCTGGGGGACTCCCAGTTCCCCGTGGAACTCTTGTGCAGGTCTCTCTGTGTGCTTGGTACCTCAGGCTTCGGTTTAGGAAGTGTGGATCAGTCCGACCCGTTCCATCTAGAACACGCAGTAACATTAATTTAGATGAAATTGACAGTTAACAATTTCAATATTTTCTTCTAAGTCCCCAAGCTATGTGAAACATGAGATTAAACCAATCATTTTCTTTCATCTAGTGGTCGTTTTCTCAGTAATCAAACAACTAATAAAATCCAAGTTGAAGTCATTTGCAAGCCTGAAAAGTTTATTTATAATTGAATGGACAACAAAAAGGAAGTTACACTTGTTATTGGCATACAAATTATAATTTTAAATTTTTGCTTAATTATTTTTGTAAGATTGAGTTGGTTTCTGGCCTCCTCATGAAAGATTCCATAATTTATTTTAATTGCAAATCAGACAGTGGTTTTATGTCAACTTTTATGTTTCATTAGCTTCAATTCATGATACTATTTAAATTATTTATTATTGAGCAAATAATCCCAATAGATTATTGGATGCTCTTAAAAGTATTTCTACACACTATTTTATTGAAAGAATAAAAGTGATGAAGCTCATTATTTATTTATTTCAAACAAAACTAAAACGAAACAAATTAAATATATATGCATAATTGAGCTAGACTCAAAGACTATCCTCAAACGCAGCCTATTTAATAAACAAACCTAAAAATTCAGCCAAACTCCGTTTTATGGGCTTAAATATCAATCACAAGTACTTAAAAATCCGAGTTGAGTTGGTCGGTCAACCCGATCGTATCGGCTTAAATAGAAATAGTGAGGTATTATATTTTATTAGAATAAAATAAAAATATATAATTATTTTTTAATGTTAGATAAAGAAAAAATAATAATCTGAAGAGACCTTCTAATATCATGTTAGAAAATTTTTTTTGTGTAAAATAAATAAATAAAGAAACAAATCAAATGAATAAAATAAATTACTGACCGAATTTAGTTTACCAAACCGAATAAATAATTAAAAGATCAAATCGAGTGTGTGACACTCTGTCCTTAAGACAAATTCGCACCGCTACGGTGTTTACGGATAAAATGTGTCTATATCTCAAGATACAATGATCTTCACAAATTGTAGTAGCATTCCAAACAATTTGTACGGCGAACCAAACCTGTGTTCTTAACTCTCGGAATTTTATTCTAAAACTAGTATGAAGAATAATGCAAACAGAGTAAGAAAAGGACAACAAAATGAAAATTTTCAGATTATTTTTCAACCCCAAAACTGCTGGAATTTATAGACCAAAAGATCTGTCCGAACAGGTACAAATTTTGAATGAACATGTATACACTGTTTTGAACAGATACAGATTCAAAATTTGAACAATTCTGTCACTATTTAATCTGTAAACCGCTGGGAACTACTTGGCAGTTTCTGGGCAGTTTAATCTGTAACATGTCAAAAAAACAGTTTTAAATCTGTTCAAAATTTTAATCTGTTAAGGAATCAAATGAACAGGTACAAACAGGTAACTGCCCAGCAATTTCTATTTGTTAGAAAACTGCTGCAGTTAAAAAAACTGTCTGGCAGAAATGAATCTATCCGAGTTCAAACAGATTCGAAAACTGTTTGAACAGTTTAATCTGTTTTGGAAAAATGGATTGGAAGAGGTAACAAAGGTCAAAAAATTTAAATTCAAGTTTTGAATTAATTTCGTAAAGAATTTTTGGAAAAAATAAATTTTCTCCAAAAAATTAATATAAGAACCAACCAGATCCATAACCCACACCCGCGCCCGGCACGGCACGGCTCGGCCGGACGGCGGCTGCGCGCGCACGTGTGTGGTGGTTTGGGCTAAGATTCACTTTGTCTATAACTCCTATCTTCTACAAACTTGAGGTGCTCCTTGGGAATCAACCTAAGTGTTGTAATCTAGAGCTTATATACATACAAAAGCTCTCTTAATGTTTCAATGTGGGACAAGCCTTACAAGGAAACCCACATTTAATTCTTTAAATGTCCAATTCCACGAACCCGAAAACGATGTCAACTTCCTATTCAGTCATAAATGGTTTTGACGAACCGTTTTCACCATATGACTTGCCACGTGGCAAGGAGCACGTCACCTATTCGGACTCACCCCAAAAGACGTTTCGAGCCCACTCAATTTTAGGCTCAAAGTTGGCCCAAAATAAGCCTTATAAAAACCAATTTTCCAACAATCCCCCACATAAATGGAATTTGACAGAGAGAAAATGCAACAACATGATCTAATTACAAATAGTACAGAAATTGAAAATATTCTGCAAAGGATAAGTAGCTTTTGGCTTTGAACCTTCCCTTGTGAGACACTATCGGATTTACTAGCTAACTAGTGAACATGATGTCTTGAACTGTTTAGCCGTTTGTGTAAACCATGACCATAGAACTCACACAGTATATCCCCAGACACAATTTAGTTCTCACTAGTGTGTTCATTTTGGTCCTAAACAACCTGGTCTTTCATGAGTGCTCTAAAGATTTGTAACCCTTCACAAATCTCATAGAACTGGCCCAGTTCACACTCACATAGATGATTCTCATGAAGAGTATCCTGCCATACTCCACTAGGTTTACCTAGATATAAGAATCATTAAAATTTTACTTAACCTAAAATGCTGCAGGCATCACTATTTCATCATAGAAATGGGTAGAAGTTTGACTCCCTAGTGATCCTTCTAAGTCATACACAACTCGGTTGTCCCTTTGAACCTAGATCTTGGGATCTCCAGTCAACTAGGTTGGGTTGCCGTTGTGGTAACTCTTATTTAATAAGCTTAAGTCCAATTCCCCTCGATGAATTCTCAACTAGCTCTCTTACTAACCCTTTGGTTAGTGGATCCGCTATGTTATCTTTAGACTTCACATATTCAATAGAAATAATTCCATTAGAGAGTAGTTGTCTTATGGTGTTATGTTGACGACGAATGTGTCGTGACTCACCGTTATATATATGACTCTGTGCTCTACCAATTGCTGATTGACCATTACAATGTATGCATATAGCAGACACCGATTTTGGCCATATTGGAATATCTTCAAGGAAGTAGTGAAGCCATTCTGCTTATTCCCAAGCTTTATCTAAGGCTATGAATTCTGATTCCATAGTAGACCTAGCTATGCAAGTCTGTTTGGAAGATTTTTAAGATACAACCGCCCCACCAAGAATAAAGACATACCCACTGGTGGACTTTGAGTCTCTAGTATTCGATATCCAATTTGTATTACAGTAACCTTCAAGTACTGCTGGATATCTTGTATAATTCAGCCCAATGTTACGAATAAATTGGAGATATCTTAGAACCCTTATAATTGTTTTCCAGTGTTCTACTCCTGGGTTACTCGTATATCTACTTAATTTACTTACGGCATAAGCTATATCTGAGCGAGTGCAGTCCATCAAGTACGTTAAGCTTCTAATAATTTGGGCATACTCTAATTGAGAAATACTTTCTTGTATATTCTTAGAAAGAAACAAATTAACATCCACAAGTGTTCTAGCAAAATGATCATCATCTTTGCTGAATTTGTCAAGTATTTTCTCAATGTAATGAGATTGTGACAAAGAATAACCTTCTAATGTTTTGGTAATTTTCATACCAAGTATTACATCAGCAATCCCTATGTCTTTCATGTCAAAATGTTTATTCAACATTTTCTTGATAGTTTTAATCATTTCATTATTACGACTTATGATGAGCATATCATCTACATAAAGACATACAATGACATAATATTTGTCTGTATTTTTAATATAAACACATTTGTCACACTCATTAATTTTAAATCCATTTGATATCATTGCCTTGTCAAATTTCTCATGTCATTGCTTTGCCGCTTGTTTTAAACCATATAATGATTTAATTAATTTACACACTTTCTTTTCTTTTCCTGGAACAGAAAAACCTTCTGGTTGTTCCATGTAAATTTCTTTATCTAACTCACCATTTAAGAAAGCAGTTTTCACATCCATTTGATGAATTTCTAGATTGTACAAAGATGCAATAGCAATTAGCGTTCTAATGGATATTATTCTAGTAACCGGTGAGTATGTGTCAAAATAATTAAGACATTCTTTTTGTCTAAAACCTCTGACCACAAGTCTTGCTTTGTATTTGTCAATTAATCCATCAATTTTCATTTTTCTTTTGAAAATCCACTTGTACCCAAGAGGTTTACAACCTGGTGGTAAGTTCACTAATTCCAAAGTGTGATTTTGCAAGATGGATTCAATTTCACTATTGACAGCTTCTTTCCACAAAGGAGCTTCAAGACTTGACATAGCCTCTTTAAAAGTTAAAGGCTCATTTTCTGACAAATATATTAGAAAATCTGGACTAAAAGATTTTGAGATTCTAGCACGTTTACTACGCTTAAGTTCCTCTTTCTCATTTTGATCTATCTCTTGCTCTTGTTCTTGATCATGTTCTTTATCCTGACTAGTAATAGCATCATGAGATCTTTTGTTAGTACTAGTCTCTTGTCCAATCTTGTTTGGAAATATATGTTCAAAGAATGATACTTTCCGAGATTCAATAATAGTATTTACATGCATTTCGGAATGTTCTGACTTATGAATCAAAAATCGATATGCACTACTATTTTTGGCATAACCAATGAAAATGCAATCAACAGTTTTCGGACCTATCTTAGTCCTTTTAGGATTAAGAATAGCCACTTTAACCAAACACCCCTACACTTTTAAGTGTTTGTAGGATGGTACTCTCCCATGCCACAATTCATGAGGTATTTGATTCATTTTCTTTCGGGGTACTTTATTTAAAATATAATTAGCAGAAAGTATTGCTTCCCCCCACAAGTTCTGAGGAAATCCAGAACTCATTAACATGGTGTAGACGTCCCCGAACGCATCCCGGGGAAGGAGTGCGAATCCCCCCCCCCCCGTTCTGGTTCGATATTGGGTCACTACAGTTCGAAGGACTCAAATGTCACGGTTCTAAATCTCGAACCAAAGAGTCCAAATCCGACAAATCGTTTTGAAAACAGATTTTTTGAAAGAAGTGCCAAACATGGACTGCTTTGTCAGATACAGAGTCGCCACCTAAATATTTTAATGGGGAAATTTAGGAAACCCTGACTCGGTGCCAAAGGCCACGTGTCCGTCATCACCAAAGTTGCCTCGGCTCGAGAACTTGGGTACGATTGGGGAAGGTCACTTCGTGAGCACCCCCGCTCGCCCGGTCAAAGACCGGCCTCTACTAACCATGATATCTTATTTTGAAAACATTGTATGTTCTTATTCCGGTTATTAGCCTAGGTTACTATGTGATGCGCACAGCATACAAGTATAGACTGAGTCGCCTGAATTGGAACAAAACATTTCATGTTTGTTTGTTTGAAAATGGTTTGATGGTGCTACCCGCAAGTAGGCTAAGACGTGGAATTGCCACCCTCGGGTGGGCTTAGAAAACAATGGTTTTGCCACCATCTAGTGGGCTTAAAACAAACATTTGATGAATTGTTCCAATCCAAATAACCCAACCTCCACCCACAGGCATTCAAGGCAGTTATATCACATAAGCAAATAGCCTCATGGCAAGCATGCTATCATGGCAACACTCACACGCATGCAAGGATGCTAAAGCATAAAACTCACCGAGTACTCCAAGCCAAAACAGAAGCTTATTAGAAATCATGCATGATCCTAAATGTACAGAAATGCCTAATGCAACACATACAAATATGCAACTATAGCAGGCTCGGCTGTCTTAAACATGGCATATGGAATGCTACAACTAACACGTATTCAATTTGGAATTGAAATACAAATGCAGTTTGTATGATGCGCCGAGCCCGGTGCGTGCAAAACAGATGAATGATGCAAACATGCTGTCATACTGTATGCTAATTGAAATATGCCCTATATCTAACCATCATAAGCGGGTAAATAAAAGGGAAGAAAGACGTGGGGTTGGAAGACATACATCACACACACCCACACTTATTACAGTTATGCCCTCGCGCAGAGGGTCCAAATAAATATACAGTCCCGAATAAAAGAATATTACAGTCCAAATAATACAGTCCCAAATAATATACAAATTCCTAATTAATTAACAAATTAAGTAAGAAAAATGTAAAACTGGCATGCAAGCCAGGGGGTGCCTTGATTCTGATGAATGATGTACGTTGGAGCTGCCTTGCGCGGAAATTCACTGGGATGCCCCAATTAGCCTCTGTTTGCAATGTTTTTCGAAAAGCGTGCCAGACTCCGAAAAGTTGCTGATTCTTGATTTTGCTGCAACAGAGAGCAGGAAAGGGGCATAGCAATGTATTTCAAAAATATATGCATGCCTCGATCCTCGTACCACCAATCACGCATCTCGATGCATGATGGCCGAGGAGTCGGATTGCACAACTCAATATAGGATGAATGCGTATGAATGCTACAACAAAACCTAACTCCATCATGGGTAATCCGGAGTGTCGGTGACTTGGGAATTGAGACCCGTTCCGTCACTCGGGGTGCGAAACGTGCCTCGTTTCCCGTGCCCGGGCTAACTCCTATCCCGAACACGATGCAATGAGCATGATATGCATGAAATGCAGCTAATATGCAAACCTAACATACACAATGTTATGGAATGGCATGCCTCGAAATACGTGTACACGTGCATGCAAATCGAGGAAATGATCCTAAGGCATGAAATGGCATACGCAATGCAAATTGGACTTATACCAACATGAGAGAGCCTCAGCCACACTCACATAAGAAGCCGTGAGATGAAAAAGAGATGCCTCGAAATGCGTGCACACGGGTACGCAAAACGAGGAAATGGCATACGCAATGCCGCATGGGCTTACACCAACACGAGTGAACCTCAGTCACACTCACATAGGAGGCTGAGAGAGGAAAAATGAGATGCCTCGAAACGCATGCACACGGGCACGCAAACCGAGGCAATGGCATACATGATGCAATGAGACTAAAATGGCATACAGAATGCAAAGTGGACTTACACTGACATGAGTGGACCTCGGCCACACTCACATAAGAGGCCGTCGGATAAAAGTGAAGTGCCTCGAAATGCGTGCACACGGGCACACAAACCGAGGCAATGGCATACGGAATGCAATGATGCTAAAATGACATAAAGAATGCAAAATGGACTTACACTAACATGAGTGAGCCTCAGCCACACTCACATAAGAGGCTGTCGGATAAAAGTGAAGTGCCTCGAAATGCGTGCACACGGGCACGCAAACCGAGGCAATGGCATACGGAATGCAATGATGCTAAAATGACATAAAGAATGCAAAATGGACTTACACTAACATGAGTGAGCCTCAGCCACACTCACATAAGAGGCCGTTGGATGAAAATGAAGTGCCTCGAAATGCGTGCACACGGGCACGCAAACCGAGGCAATGGCCCTAAGGCATGAAATGGCATGGAATAGGATATGCAAACATGCAAATGAATTTCAGCACTGAAATTACGGGAAAAACATTCCCGAAAGATGGCGAAATGACACCAAATGCGAGGAATGGTCCCGAAATGCGAATTTAGGCACCCGAAATGGCCTATAGCTATACCAAACATGCACAATATGGACATGGAATGAAAATACAGTAGCAAGGCAGCCCCAAGACAAGCATTTTTCAGTCATAAAAAGGGCTAAACAGCAAGCACACATAGGATTAAGCAAGAATGCAAAAATGGCTCCACAAGAGGGATATTGAAGTAAGTAATAAATGAAAAGCTCAAACAAGAAAATATCCTTCTACAACACTGAAGAGGGCCTAAAAATATGAACATTTACAGTAGATGACATCCCCCAAATCAGTATGCAAACATGCTAAGAATGCCATGCAAGAAATAGGCCACAAGAGGGTATAACATGAAGTAGGCCAAACATTCATCCAACAAGCAAAGACCCTTAATGAAATATGTCCAGGGGGTCAAAACATGGCTATTTCCAGTTCTGATGGTGGCCGAAAACAGAAGCTAGATAAGCCTAAAAGAGCATGCAAGAATGGGGGCCAAAGAGGGATATAGTGGTAGGTATAACGTGGAGGCCCCAAACAAGATTTATCCCTTCTACAATGTTGTAGAGGGACACAAAATAGGCCTAGCTACAGTTTACATCATGCTCAAAAACAAATTACAAATAGGCTAGAAATGCTATGCAAAATAGTGGCATAAAGAGGGGTAATGAAGAAAGTGCCAAAATGAAGCTTCAAACTGTAATGAACTCTTAATGAAACATGGAATATAGCTCAAAAAAATGACCTTTTCAGTTTTGGTCGGAGCTTGAAACAATAAGCAAATAGGCCTAAGAAATGAAACAAAAAAATGCAAGAAAAAGGGAAAATGGGACTCACCCTTGTAGAACCAAACTTTAACAACCTTTAAACCAAGAAGAAGAGCTCCTAGCCTCTGGAAATGACCCTCAATCTGTTGGAATGGAGTAAGGAGGAGTGACGCTATGGGTTGTAGTGTAAATGGGTGTAGGCACTTAAGGATTTTGAAGCTTGGAATTATAGAGAGAGAGAGAGATATAATATAGGAGCTCCAAACAAAATGTTCTAACCCTTTTTACAGACCTGGGATGCTGTATATATAGGCAAAAAACGTGTAGAAAAGAGGGGGAAAAATGGGGGGGAAATGAAATTCAAATTTCCCCCCAAAATGGCCAAAAGGTGAGCTAAAGGGGTAAGTGATAGCTTCGGGTCTCAAATGGCCGAGAGCCCTTCAACAAAGTTGAAGAGGGGCTCAAAATAAGACACTTTGTAGTTTACGACCAAGTCCAACACAGCCCACAAGTACGCCTAAAGTACCGTGCAAGAAAAGGGGAAAAACGAGGGGTAAAGAAGCAAGCGGTATATGGAGATGTCAAACAACAAAAGGTCCTTAATCAAACATGAAAAGGACCTCAAAATATGACTATCTCAAGTTCGGGTCGGAGCCCAAAAATGTAGAATGAAGGTTCGGAAGCCAAAACACGCAGTTCGAGGCCCCGAAAGTGGGCTGTTAGGCACCGGGAGTGGTGCTCGACCACGAAGTTGGTCTCTCGGACCACAGTGTCCCTCGAAAGGGAGGAAATAAGGTGTGTGCCAAAACCCGGAGCAAACGGAGATGGTTAGACGGTCCCGAACCAAGGCACACGGCCTGACGGTTCCGAAAACCGGGAACCGGGCTCCGAAATGGGCAAAATGGCCTACGGCCACGAAATGTAGCCTACGGCCATTGAGAGATGGTCTACGGGACCTCTCCCTCCCCTCAGGAAGAAAAACAGAGAAAACCGAGCCTGGTTCGCAAACCGAGGCAAGGTACAGAAAGAGCCCGGAAGTCCGGAGGCCAGGCTCGCGGCCGCGACTCTGAAACTTCTGGACGAGCACAATATGCAACATCACCAAGCGCTCAATCGGTGACGTCTGAGTCTTAAGGTCGGTCAAAAATGGGGTGTCTACAGTTGCCCCTCTTTGACAGAACTCGGAAGTCACAAGTGACGGGAGTGAATGTCAAAGCCCAGAGACGACCCATTTTTGACAAGGCCGAAGACTTAGACAAAGCAGACAAGATAGACAAAGATGTGCCCGCAGGCAGGGGCAAAATGCAAAATGATATGCAGGGAGATTTTGATGATTGGACTTATACGCTACGCGAAGCCGGTTTTGAAAGTTGGACTTATACACTATGCGAAGCCTGTTTGAAGATCGGACTTACACGCTACGCGAAGCCGGTTTGAAGATTGGACTTACACGCTCAGCGAAGCCGGTTTGAAGATTGGACTTATACGCTACGCGAAGCCGGTTTGAAGATTGGACTTATACGCTACGCGAAGCCGGTTTGTAGATTGGACTTACACGCTACGCGAAGCCGGTTTGAAGATTGGACTTATACGCTACGCGAAGCCGGTTTGTATGCAAAGCAATGTAATGTACTAACAAGTACAGGTGAGGTGCGCAAGACAGCGCGAATGAAATGCTGAGGAAGGAACAAAGAGATAAACGTAGGGACTTATCCCAGTGTTTCGGAGTGGTTTAAGCATTGGAACGTATTCCAAATGCTCTTAACCAAAGAGGGGGGAACAGAGGGACGTATCCCGGAGGTTAGGGACGTATCCCAAAGTTTAGGGACGTATCCCGAAGGTTAGGGACGCATCCCGAAGGTTAGGGACGCATCCCGAAGGTTAGGGACGCATCCCGAAGGTTAGGGACGCATCCCGAGGGTTAGGGACGTATCCCAGAGATTAGGGACGTATCCCAGAGATTAGGGACGTATCCCAAAGGTTAGGGACGTATCCCAAAGGTTAGGGACGCATCCCAAGGATTAGGGACGTATCCCAGAGGTTAGGGACGCATCCCAAGGATTAGGGACGTATCCCAGAGATTAGAAAAGAAGGAGAAATATAGAGACGTATCCCAGTGTTCTGCAAGGAATGTGAAACATAGGGACGTATCCCGGTGTTTCAGAATGGTGTAAGCATTGGAACGTATTCCGAACACTTTTAACCGAAGAGGGAGAAACATAGGGACGTATCCCGGTGTTTCAGAATGGTGTAAGCATTGGAACGTATTCCGAACGCTTTTAACCGAAGAGGGAGAAACATAGGGACGTATCCCGGTGTTTCAGAATGGTGTAAGCATTAGAACGTATTCTGAACACTTTTAACCGAAGAGGGAGAAACATAGGGACGTATCCCGGTGTTTCAGAATGGTGTAAGCATTGGAACGTATTCCGAACACTTTTAACCGAAGAGGTCTATCCCGTCGCACGCGCGATGAGAAAGAGTGATAATTGCAAGTGAAAAGGTGCATAACAATGCAGGTGAAGTGTGCATAACAATGCAAGTAATGAGCATAACAATGCTAGACAGATGTGCATAACAATGCAACGAATGAGCATAGTGTGATTGATACACAAAGTGAGCAGAGTATGATAGACATACTAAAGGTGAACACAAAGTGTGATAGATGCACTATGTGAACAAGTGTGATTGATACACTAAAGGTGTGTGATGGATACACGAAAAGTGAATATGTGTGTGATAGATACACAAAATGGATGAAGTGTGATTGATACACTAATAAATGATCTCAAACGGAACTTCTTTGAATGAACCGTACATACAATATCGTGCATGACTGAGAAAGATGCTTGATAGGTACAATGCATTACAATGCATAATGCTTAAGGAAAGCAATAAATGGACAAAGCGGCGCTTTAGAAAGCACCTCATGAGGTGGGTGGCGGTGAACCGCTCTTCTCCAACGGGGATCTCCCCTTGTGCTCTTCGAACACTTTACCTTGAACTCACAGTACAAAGGCTCTGGAATGCTGACAAGTAACAATATCTGTATGTAGGAGCTACGACTGCTGCTTGCCTTCCTGATCATATTCACAACTTTCCCTATTCTCTAACGGGGTGACAAACTAGGTTGGTCCAGTATCCAGAATTGAGGTGCATACACGCTATCTCAACCTATGGGGCTTCCATACGGATTTCAAGCCGAGGGCACGCCTCTGGGTATTTAAACCAGACTTTAGTCTCGGAAATCCCGAACCTTTGTGTTCTAGGCAACAGCCATTCGAACTCTAGTTTCCACCGTCGCAGTTGGTCTCCTAGGAACTCATTGCAAACACGGCCAAGATGACCTTAGCAAGGAACTGGTGCTCAGAGAGAGCACTTCTGATCACCATTCTGGCTTAAAGTAGACTTGATCTTGAGCTTGAGGTAGAGGCACACTCATGCTTCGGAGCATTGGCAAGACCTGAAGAGGTACATACGGAACACAATCTCGGAGCTTACTGAAGTTGGAACAAACTCAGATGCCCGACATTTTCCTCTTTTGCTTTGCTTTGCAGTCTGGAACCCATATAGCTTCAGATAGGTCCTGGTTCCACTGTTCTCATATGACCTGGATTGAACCCTGCGGCTTTATGAAAGAACAAATACTAGTTTACACAAATGTGGAGAACGGCACGGCACTCAGAGCACAAAACGATTTTATTTTTGAAATTGAGAGATGAGTTTTCGACCAGGTATTGAGCCTACGACTAGACACAGCAAAACGACTCAACAAGGAAATAAAAGGCACACAACCTAGACACATCGAGTAACACTCGAAACGACCCAAAAAAAAAAAAATCGAGATAAAAAAGACACGACACTCAGACGTGCACAGGGAGCCTGTTTCACCGGGTAGTGTTTCCCACCCTTTCTCATTTGTGGTTCTCACATCACTCGGCCCTCAAGCTCTATTTTTCTGAAAAAAAGAAGCCATTTTCTCACTTTTTCTCTCATCGCACATCTCTCTATTCTTCAATCTCTCATTTTTCAATCCCTCCCCTGGGTGGTTGATGGATAAACAGCAAGTTGTGGGCTCGTGCCCTTAGCATTCTGCTAGATTCTCTTTCTTCCGCTCGCAGCTAGTGAATTCCTCCCACAGAGAGGTTGCGCTACAATTGGGTGTGTAGCAAATTTGCAGCTGACATCGGTTGACGATGCTCTGCTGGAGAGTTTGGACGTAATCAGATGTGTCCAGATGAGGGAGTGGAATATCTTGATCCCATCCCAGTGCGTGCTTCGCACTTGGCTTGATACCTCGTTGTTCGGAGGGTGAGAGAGCTTTCAGCCCTTTGGTGTTGACTTCAGTTGTGCCCTCTTCTGGCGAATACGGTGCCCTTTCCGGCAAGTGGAGTGCCTTTTCTAGCAAGTATTTTGACAAAGGGGAAAAGACAGAACACTTGACTCAACTGTGCCCCTAGTTCATCATTTTGACCATTTTTTCGTTTTTGGCTTTCTATTAAAACAATTTTGACCAAAATGAGAGTTAGATTAACATGCTTGTTCGATTTTTGATTTGAAATCATGCAAGTAGGGTTGTAAGCACTGAAAATTTTCCTTTTTTGGGTCCAAGAAAATGGTCCAGTTTTGGAAAAGATGGAATAATTTTCGAGAGAATTAGTCAACCTCAGTAAAAATTCTCAAAAACTATTTTTGCAAACGGTCAATGCTCAACAAGCACGGAACCTACTCTTGAGATGCGCAACCTCAGATCTGAAGGAAAATTGCCCCTTGCTTGAAGGGAGCTGCATGGCAACGGAAAGTTGCCCCTTGTCTAAATGGCACCGCAGCGCATTGAATGGCAACGGAAAGTTGCCCCTTGTTTGAACGGCGCTGCAGCGCATTTGTAGTCAGTCCTCAGAGCAATGAACACAACCAGACTCTCGGATACAGAGAAGACAAAGATGGCCAGAACCATTGCATGGACACAGTCGAATTTGAAGTGTTTATGGCTGGACTTCAGAATGAAGTTGCCTACGTATCCCAAACATGGGAATCAAGTCTTACGTAGTTCGGGGTTAAGGTACACTCGGGTATTTAACCTCTCCTTTTTATGCTCTAACTTTTGCCAAGGCGCCTATTGCAGGTTTTCGACCTCGCGAGCTTTGTTTTTCTTTTCTTTTCTTTTCATTCTTTTCTTTTCATTTTCATTTCTTTTCTTCTTTTTTTTTTTGCATTTTTCTTTTCTTTTCTTTTTTGCATTTTTTGTATCTTTGCATTTTTCCTCTTTTTTCTTTTTTTTTTATTCTTTTCTTCGCTCTAACTTTTGCCTGGGTCGCCCTTCCGGGTTTTCGGCCCAGCGAGCCTCTCAAAGGGTAAAAGTGTAACAAGTCCATGCCAAATGGTTTTGAGATTGAAGCCCTCTGTATCCAGGAGAGTGGCTGTTGTATTGATTTGCAGAAAGATCCACCTTTAGCTCTTCGAGCACATCGGATATTTTTTTGCCCCTAGTTCGAGGGGTGCTTCTGATCTAGCTTTGCAAGCTTCTTTTGACGACATCTGATCCTCTTGATCTGACTTTGGTGCCTCTTGTTCGAGGGCTGCTACAAATCTGGCCACACAGGCCTCACATCATGATTGTCCTTTGAACATTCTGAATCCAAGTTCAAGGTTTGAAAGCAAAGGGGTTGAGTCTCGAGGCTGAGAGCGATCCTAAGCTGCACAATCTCAAGAGCGATTCCACACATGTCTTTGCAGGACCACGCAAAACATTTTTTGAAAGTTTTTAAGAAAGCGACGAATCGCTCGCGTTGAAGACAGTGTAGGACCAATCTGGATCAAAGCTAGGGTCCTTCTCAGTACTCACACTAACAAGCATGATTTCACTCATTAAGGGCTTAGCACGCCTCTCTTTCTCTCAATTGATCAAATTTTTACAAATCCCGAGGAATTCCTTCCTCTTCGTTTTCACCGCAGTGTTCAAAAAGTTTTGAGAAACTCAAGTCATTACAATGACTTGAAGGCACAAGAGAGCAAGTGGAATACACTGCCATTTCATTCAAATCCCGGCACAACTAGCACACGGCAGAAGCAAATGCGAGAGCGTGAAAATCACTGTTGTTTCATTCAAAATCTGTTGGCATTACTGGCTCCCTGGCAGAAACAGACTCAAAACGAAAAGACAAACGCAAAACAAAATGGTGACGCCCGAGGTAACACCCTTGGAATCACCCGACTCCTATATAACAGGACTGACTCGATACAACAAGACAAACCCAAAACAAAAGAGACTGACTCAAAACAAAAAGACAGACTCAAAACAAAACAACAAGACTGACCCAATACCCAAGTCAGAATGCAAAATTAACAGCACTTGTACATTGCTCAAAACAGTGCATGCCATCCACCACAGCTGGAGTAAACTGAACGCCGCCCACAGGTGGTTCATCCCTTGATCACATCACATTATCCCCCACAAGTTCACTGATTAAGTGCCGATAGACTTTGCAGGACCTGGTGCGGGGATGACCCCGTTGTCAATCAAATTTTGTATCTCGTGGCGGAAACGGACGCAACTGTCAGTGTCATGACCGGTTTGTTGATGGAAAGCACAGTACTTAGTCGGGTCATGCTTTGGAGGGAGAGGATCGGGTAGAGGCCGTTGCTCCAACGGTTTCAGATGTCCTTTCCTGAGTAGGACCCCCAGGGCTTTAGACAAAGACATATAGAGTGGGGTGAAAACCCTCTTACCTCGGGGTAGATAGTCTGAAGTTCGGGGGTTTGAAGTGGATGCACCAACAAAGGGGGTGGCTACTCTTGGTGTGGTGGTGGTGACCATGCCCACTTCGAAAGATCTTGCAGCTGCGTCACCGCTGGTGGTCGCATTCGAACTGCGGGTAAACGCCCTCTTGGGCTGCTCCTTCTCCTGATCAATAAGGCCCTGTTTCATAGCGTCCTCGATTTGTACCCCAATCTCGTGCAAGTCCACGAAGGTGGGAAGGGGTAGGACGATCAGCTTTTGCATCAGCCTGGGTTGAAGGTTGCGCACAACCATCCTTATCTGGTCTTTGTCGGAAGGCCTTGTAGCCATCATCGAGGCCTTTGCTCTCCATCTCGCCACAAACTCTGAAAAACCCTCATTTGGCTCTTGGCGGGTGACTTCAAGATCACGAGTTGTGACCTCAATCTGTGTGTTGTAGGAGTATTGCTTACTGAAGGCTTCAGCCATCTCTTCCCAATTTTGTTTCACAGAGTTCTCCAATTTCGCGTACCAGATTGCGGCTATCCCAGACAAGGTTCGGCCGAATAGTGATAGCTTCTGGGCTGTGGTCAAACCCATTGGTCTCAGGATATCAGAAAACAGTTGGAGGTGCACCATTGGGTCTCCGGAGCCATCGAATCGATCGATATGTGGCATCTTGAACCGATCTGGTAATGTCACCACTGAGTCAGTATATCCATCTTCAATGTCCGGGATGGAGTTGACTCCCTGACATTTCTTGAACAACTTTTCGAGCTTGCTCAACTTCAGCGCTATAGGGTCCAACTCGAACTCAAAGGGTGAACTTGGCAGGTTGATCGGTGCTTTGGATAGCTGGGGTAGAACCGGGGGCGGAGGTGGCCTTGTCGGAATGTCCGTATCTTCCTGGACATTAGCTGTCTCCCCGAGCGTTGGAACTCTGGGTGGGGGAAGAGCCTGGTGTGAAGTAGATACCCTAGTTTGCTGTTCTAGCCTGGCAATTGTCTCTGCCTGTTGGGCTATAATCTCGGCCTGGCTTTTGGCGAACTCCGCTTAACAGGCAGCGTCCTGTTGCATGAGTTTCATACTTTCTTGGAGTTGATGCATCATTTCCTCCATCCCTGCCGTATTGCCCTGGTCTAACTGAACAACCGGTATAACGGTCCCTGACTGGCCCTTTTACCCTGCCTCTGGCAAAGGAACACTGATTACCCTTGAACTGAACCTCTGATCCGACAAAGTCTATCAACACAAGTTCGGTGTACCCGAGGGATATTGGAGCCCTCTGAAACTGTGGTTCCCAGACTACCTAGCAAAAGAGAAAACATGCAGCATCTCAGCCTGACTTCACCAGAACAAATATGAACAAAGCTGAATGAGTGTGCTCTCTACTGAATTCTGCCCAAATCTCTGCCCTGTAAACTGATACCCTCGGGTAAAACTGACTCCCAAAATACTGATGCCCGCAGGCTTGATACCCAAAATACTGAATTGGTGCCCGCAGGCCTGATGCCCAAACTCAACTGATGCCCGCAGGCCTGATGCTCAAACTCAAACACTGATACATGCATTCCTTGTAGAGACGCACTTTAACAAGCACATAACAGATAAGTGAGAGCCAAAACACCCCTATGTTGGGGTAGGGTTTCCCTGTCCTATTTTGTCAGGAGCTAGGGTTTCACTACGCACGCAGCGGTTTCAAACAACCTATAACGGGTAAGCAACCTGTCCTAGTTTGGAATGGTCACTATGGATCCGAATATGCACTAGGTCGAATGGTCAAAAAGGGTGCCCCGGTAAAACCGGGGTTTGTGTTCCCATACTGGCAGAGCCCGTAACCGGTCAGCCTTACGGACATGCCTTGACAAGACAAGCCTCCGGCAAACCGCTCAGGAATAGCAGATGGCAAACACGGTGTCCTAGGCGCACCATGCAAATGCAATGCAAAGAAACACACAAGTGTAGTCAAAACCAGATATCATGAGTTCGAGTCAAGTTCTCTAAATCCCCAGCAGAGTCGCCAGAAACTGTAGACGTCCCCGAACGCATCCCGGGGAAGGAGTGCGAATCCCCCCCCGTTCTGGTTCGATATTGGGTCACTACAGTTCGAAGGACTCAAATGTCACGGTTCTAAATCTCGAACCAAAGAGTCCAAATCCGACAAATCGTTTTGAAAACAGATTTTTTGAAAGAAGTGCCAAACATGGACTGCTTTGTCAGATACAGAGTCGCCACCTAAATATTTTAATGGGGAAATTTAGGAAACCCTGACTCGGTGCCAAAGGCCACGTGTCCGTCATCACCAAAGTTGCCTCGGCTCGGGAACTTGGGTACGATTGGGGAAGGTCACTTCGTGAGCACCCCCGCTCGCCCGGTCAAAGACCGGCCTCTACTAACCATGATATCTTATTTTGAAAACATTGTATGTTCTTATTCCGGTTATTAGCCTAGGTTACTATGTGATGCGCACAGCATACAAGTATAGACTGAGTCGCCTGAATTGGAACAAAACATTTCATGTTTGTTTGTTTGAAAATGGTTTGATGGTGCTACCCGCAAGTAGGCTAAGACGTGGAATTGCCACCCTCGGGTGGGCTTAGAAAACAATGGTTTTGCCACCATCTAGTGGGCTTAAAACAAACATTTGATGAATTGTTCCAATCCAAATAACCCAACCTCCACCCACAGGCATTCAAGGCAGTTATATCACATAAGCAAATAGCCTCATGGCAAGCATGCTATCATGGCAACACTCACACGCATGCAAGGATGCTAAAGCATAAAACTCACCGAGTACTCCAAGCCAAAACAGAAGCTTATTAGAAATCATGCATGATCCTAAATGTACAGAAATGCCTAATGCAACACATACAAATATGCAACTATAGCAGGCTCGGCTGTCTTAAACATGGCATATGGAATGCTACAACTAACACGTATTCAATTTGGAATTGAAATACAAATGCAGTTTGTATGATGCGCCGAGCCCGGTGCGTGCAAAACAGATGAATGATGCAAACATGCTGTCATACTGTATGCTAATTGAAATATGCCCTATATCTAACCATCATAAGCGGGTAAATAAAAGGGAAGAAAGACGTGGGGTTGGAAGACATACATCACACACACCCACACTTATTACAGTTATGCCCTCGCGCAGAGGGTCCAAATAAATATACAGTCCCGAATAAAAGAATATTACAGTCCAAATAATACAGTCCCAAATAATATACAAATTCCTAATTAATTAACAAATTAAGTAAGAAAAATGTAAAACTGGCATGCAAGCCAGGGGGTGCCTTGATTCTGATGAATGATGTACGTTGGAGCTGCCTTGCGCGGAAATTCACTGGGATGCCCCAATTAGCCTCTGTTTGCAATGTTTTTCGAAAAGCGTGCCAGACTCCGAAAAGTTGCTGATTCTTGATTTTGCTGCAACAGAGAGCAGGAAAGGGGCATAGCAATGTATTTCAAAAATATATGCATGCCTCGATCCTCGTACCACCAATCACGCATCTCGATGCATGATGGCCGAGGAGTCGGATTGCACAACTCAATATAGGATGAATGCGTATGAATGCTACAACAAAACCTAACTCCATCATGGGTAATCCGGAGTGTCGGTGACTTGGGAATTGAGACCCGTTCCGTCACTCGGGGTGCGAAACGTGCCTCGTTTCCCGTGCCCGGGCTAACTCCTATCCCGAACACGATGCAATGAGCATGATATGCATGAAATGCAGCTAATATGCAAACCTAACATACACAATGTTATGGAATGGCATGCCTCGAAATACGTGTACACGTGCATGCAAATCGAGGAAATGATCCTAAGGCATGAAATGGCATACGCAATGCAAATTGGACTTATACCAACATGAGAGAGCCTCAGCCACACTCACATAAGAAGCCGTGAGATGAAAAAGAGATGCCTCGAAATGCGTGCACACGGGTACGCAAAACGAGGAAATGGCATACGCAATGCCGCATGGGCTTACACCAACACGAGTGAACCTCAGTCACACTCACATAGGAGGCCGAGAGAGGAAAAATGAGATGCCTCGAAACGCATGCACACGGGCACGCAAACCGAGGCAATGGCATACACGATGCAATGAGACTAAAATGGCATACAGAATGCAAAGTGGACTTACACTGACATGAGTGGACCTCGGCCACACTCACATAAGAGGCCGTCGGATAAAAGTGAAGTGCCTCGAAATGCGTACACACGGGCACACAAACCGAGGCAATGGCATACGGAATGCAATGATGCTAAAATGACATAAAGAATGCAAAATGGACTTACACTAACATGAGTGAGCCTCAGCCACACTCACATAAGAGGCTGTCGGATAAAAGTGAAGTGCCTCGAAATGCGTGCACACGGGCACGCAAACCGAGACAATGGCATACGGAATGCAATGATGCTAAAATGACATAAAGAATGCAAAATGGACTTACACTAACATGAGTGAGCCTCAGCCACACTCACATAAGAGGCCGTTGGATGAAAATGAAGTGCCTCGAAATGCGTGCACACGGGCACGCAAACCGAGGCAATGGCCCTAAGGCATGAAATGGCATGGAATAGGATATGCAAACATGCAAATGAATTTCAGCACTGAAATTACGGGAAAAACATTCCCGAAAGATGGCGAAATGACACCAAATGCGAGGAATGGTCCCGAAATGCGAATTTAGGCACCCGAAATGGCCTATAGCTATACCAAACATGCACAATATGGACATGGAATGAAAATACAGTAGCAAGGCAGCCCCAAGACAAGCATTTTTCAGTCATAAAAAGGGCTAAACAGCAAGCACACATAGGATTAAGCAAGAATGCAAAAATGGCTCCACAAGAGGGATATTGAAGTAAGTAATAAATGAAAAGCTCAAACAAGAAAATATCCTTCTACAACACTGAAGAGGGCCTAAAAATATGAACATTTACAGTAGATGACATCCCCCAAATCAGTATGCAAACATGCTAAGAATGCCATGCAAGAAATAGGCCACAAGAGGGTATAACATGAAGTAGGCCAAACATTCATCCAACAAGCAAAGACCCTTAATGAAATATGTCCAGGGGGTCAAAACATGGCTATTTCCAGTTCTGATGGTGGCCGAAAACAGAAGCTAGATAAGCCTAAAAGAGCATGCAAGAATGGGGGCCAAAGAGGGATATAGTGGTAGGTATAACGTGGAGGCCCCAAACAAGATTTATCCCTTCTACAATGTTGTAGAGGGACACAAAATAGGCCTAGCTACAGTTTACATCATGCTCAAAAACAAATTACAAATAGGCTAGAAATGCTATGCAAAATAGTGGCATAAAGAGGGGTAATGAAGAAAGTGCCAAAATGAAGCTTCAAACTGTAATGAACTCTTAATGAAACATGGAATATAGCTCAAAAAAATGACCTTTTCAGTTTTGGTCGGAGCTTGAAACAATAAGCAAATAGGCCTAAGAAATGAAACAAAAAAATGCAAGAAAAAGGGAAAATGGGACTCACCCTTGTAGAACCAAACTTTAACAACCTTTAAACCAAGAAGAAGAGCTCCTAGCCTCTGGAAATGACCCTCAATCTGCTGGAATGGAGTAAGGAGGAGTGACGCTATGGGTTGTAGTGTAAATGGGTGTAGGCACTTAAGGATTTTGAAGCTTGGAATTATAGAGAGAGAGAGAGATATAATATAGGAGCTCCAAACAAAATGTTCTAACCCTTTTTACAGACCTGGGATGCTGTATATATAGGCAAAAAACGTGTAGAAAAGAGGGGGAAAAATGGGGGGGAAATGAAATTCAAATTTCCCCCCAAAATGGCCAAAAGGTGAGCTAAAGGGGTAAGTGATAGCTTCGGGTCTCAAATGGCCGAGAGCCCTTCAACAAAGTTGAAGAGGGGCTCAAAATAAGACACTTTGTAGTTTACGACCAAGTCCAACACAGCCCACAAGTACGCCTAAAGTACCGTGCAAGAAAAGGGAAAAAACGAGGGGTAAAGAAGCAAGCGGTATATGGAGATGTCAAACAACAAAAGGTCCTTAATCAAACATGAAAAGGACCTCAAAATATGACTATCTCAAGTTCGGGTCGGAGCCCAAAAATGTAGAATGAAGGTTCGGAAGCCAAAACACGCAGTTCGAGGCCCCGAAAGTGGGCTGTTAGGCACCGGGAGTGGTGCTCGACCACGAAGTTGGTCTCTCGGACCACAGTGTCCCTCGAAAGGGAGGAAATAAGGTGTGTGCCAAAACCCGGAGCAAACGGAGATGGTTAGACGGTCCCGAACCAAGGCACACGGCCTGACGGTTCCGAAAACCGGGAACCGGGCTCCGAAATGGGCAAAATGGCCTACGGCCACGAAATGTAGCCTACGGCCATTGAGAGATGGTCTACGGGACCTCTCCCTCCCCTCAGGAAGAAAAACAGAGAAAACCGAGCCTGGTTCGCAAACCGAGGCAAGGTACAGAAAGAGCCCGGAAGTCCGGAGGCCAGGCTCGCGGCCGCGACTCTGAAACTTCTGGACGAGCACAATATGCAACATCACCAAGCGCTCAATCGGTGACGTCTGAGTCTTAAGGTCGGTCAAAAATGGGGTGTCTACACATGACATTCATCATTTCTTTTAAAGTCCTATTTTTCCTTTCAGCAATTTCATTTTGCTGAGGTGAGTAAGGAGCGGTGGTTTGATGAATTATTCCATGTTCTTTACAAAACTCACCAAAAGGTGATTCATATTCACTACCTCTATCACTTTTTAGTTTTTTGATTTTCTTACCAAGTTGATTTTCAATTTTATTCTTATGTTGAATAAAAGTTTCAAAAGCTTCATCCTTGGTTCGAATTAAATAAATATAACTATATCTAGTATAGTCATCTATGAAAGTAATAAAATATTTTTTCCCACCTCTAGTTTGAATTGATTTAAAATTACAAATGTCACTATGAATTAATTCAAGTGGTTCCATATTTCTTTTAATTGAATGAAAAGGAGTTTTGGACAATTTTGCCTTAACGTAAATTTCACATTTACGATTTGAATCAATGTCAAATTTTGGTAAACTTTCCATATTAATTAATCTGCGCAAAGATCCATAATTAACATGTCCAAATCTATCGTGCCATAAATTTGAAGACTCCAGCAAGTAAGAAGAAGATGTATTTTTATTAATACCAGAGAGTACAACAGTCATTACATTCATTTTGAAAAGGTCATCAGACATGTAACATTTTCCTACATACATCCCGTTTTTGGTAAGTACAAACTTGTCACTTTTAAAAACTAGTCTAAACCCATTTTTACTCAACAAAGATCCGGAAACAAGATTCTTGCGAATGTCCGGTACATATAGCACATTGTTGAAATTGAGTTCCTTTCCAGATGTCATCTTCAAAATAATCTTTCCTTGTCCTTTAACTTTAGAAGGTCGAAGAGTTGCCCATAAAAAGTTGTTCACCATTATCCACTATAGAATAAGATGTGAATATCTTTTTGTCGGCATAGATGTGGTAAGTAGCACCAGTGTCCAGCCACCATTCTTTAGGATTTCCGACAAGGTTTGCCTCGGAAACAACTGCAGAAAGATTTATGACATTTATACCATTGGAATTTTTTTCCATTTTGGTTATATTGGCTTCAGCAGGCTTCTTGCTTGAACTTTTTTTGCCTTTGCGTTTGCAACGACAATCTTTAGCCCGATATCCCTCTTTGTCACAAATGTAACAATTGCTATTAAACTTGTACTTTTGAATTTCCCCTCCTTTAGATAGCATTTTCTTCTGCCATTTTTTAAAACCAGTTCCTAAGAACTTCTCTGATTTTTCACCATGATTAACTGGTACAGTCACAACAGGAGAATGGGTTGGCGTAGTTGCAACCCCCACACTAGTACTTATTTGGGCATTAGTTTGACCAGTTTCAGTAGCCATGAATTTGAAATTATAAAACAAAATTATAATTAGAATTTTATACTGCACAGAAAATTTAAACCAAAACCACTGAATTAAATTTTGTTAAAATAAAAGAAATAAGAAATGTAACTTTTATTTTTTCAATTAATTTGAAAATAAAATAAAATTTTATTTAACCAAATTAATTCCACACATAAAATTAAATTTCTGTAAAATAAAAGAAACAAGAATTGTAACTTTTATTTTCTCAATTAATTTGAAAATAAAATAAAATTTTATTTAACCAAATTAATTCCACACAGAAAATTAAATTTCTGTAACACTTCGATAATTAAAATACTGAAACAGAATTTTAATTAATGAACACTCATAAATAAATTTTGAAAACCAAAATTAATTTCTGACAAAATTCCACAAATAAATATTCTGAATTGTTAATGACATTAGTATATTACTACTAGTTATCAAAGAAAATAGACAGTATATTACTACTATCTGTCAAACAATTTATTACTATTATTTGTTTTCTAACCAGAATATTATTTTGTAAAATCACAAAAAATAATTTCCGTAAGAAGAAGAAAGAAGAAAGAAGAAAGAAGAAAGGAAATAAATGAAAAATTCTGTATAAATAGAATAATTCGACTATGTCTTAAGATTGTTGGAATAATCTTCTGTGTAAAATAAATAAAGAAACAAATCAAACGAATAAAATAAATTACTTACCGAATTTATTTTACCGAACTGAATAAATAATTAAAAGATCAAGTCGAGTGTGTGACACTCTGTCCTTAAGACAAATTTGCCCTACTACGGTGCTTACGGATAAAAGGCATCTATCTCCCAAGATATAATGATCTTTATAAATTGTAGTAGCACTCCAAACAATTTGTACGGTGAACCAAACTTGTGTTCTTAACTCTCTGAATTTTATTCTAAAACTAGTATGAAGAATAATGCAAACAGAGCAAGAAAAGGACAGCAAAATGAAAATTTTCAGATTATTTTTCAACCCCAAAACTGCTGGAAAATGCTGGAATTTATAGGCCAAAAGATCTGTCCGAACAGGTACAGATTTTGAATGAACAGGTATACACAGTTTTGAACAGATACAGATTCAAAATTTGAACAATTCAGTCACTGTTTAATCTGTAAACTGTTGGGAACTGCTGGGTAGTTTCTAGTAGTTATAAACCTGTCAAAAAATAGTTTTTAAATCTGTTCAAAATTTTAATCTGTTAAGGAATCAAATGAACAGGTACAAACAGGTAACTGCCTAGCAGTTTCTATCTGTTAGAAAACTATTGTAGTTAAAAAACTTGTCTGGTAGAAATGAATCTGTCCGGGTTCAAACAGATTTGAAAACTGTTTGAACAGTTTAATTTGTTTTGAAAAAATGGACTAGAAGAGGTAACAAAGGTAAAAAAATTAAATTCAAGTTTTGAATTAATTTCGTAAAGAATTTTTGGAAAAAATAAATTTTCTCTAAAAAATTAATATAAGAACCGACCCGACCCACAACGCACATTCGCGCTCGGTACGGCACGGCTCGGCTCGGCCGAACGGACGGTGGCGATGCGCGCACATGTATAGTGGTTTGGGCTGAGGTTCACTTTGTCCATAATTCCTTCCTTCTATAAACTTGGGGTGCCCCTTGGGGCCCAACCCAAGTGTTATAATCTAGAGCTTATATACATACAAAAGCTCTCTTAAAGTTTCAATGTAGGACAAGCCTTACAAGGAAACCTACATTTAATTCTTTAAATGTCTAATTCCATGAACCCAAAAACGATGTCAACTTCCCATTCACTCATAAATGGTTTTGACAAACCGTCTTCACCGTGTGACTTGCCATGCGGCAAGAAATACGTCACCTCTTCGGATCCACCCCAAAAAACGTTTGGGGCCCACTCAATTTTGGGCTCAAAGTTGGTCCAAAATAAGCCTTATAAAAACTAATTTTCCAATATACCACATTATCTAGAGTATTATTTAATTCCCTAATTCCTTTTATTTAGTTCTCCATACCATTATTAAAATTATTTAGAGTTTAGTACCATGCAAAACAAATATTAGCCCTTTTGGTGGAACTATTTTTAAGTTAAAAGCGGCAGTTAAAAGCACTCTTGCCCCAGTTTTCAAATAATCAATTTTTTTGCAGCTTATTTAAATTATTTCTGTCTAATAAGCTATAAGCAGAAGTTGCACTAAACAGTCTGACACAGACTCTCAAATCAAAATAAGATATAATCACCCAAAAAAACTATAACAAACCATCCCATTGAATTGAATTATCTGTGAGACTCACATGTTTTCTAAGAGAGGAGTTTGCTCCAAGCAAATGGGTCAAGCTAGTTGTGACTTGGGCCTTGTCGTTGGATTACGCGACCGAGTTGGTATAGCCGAGGGCAGTTTGGCCGAGGTTCTAGATCATGCGGCTAAGTTAGCCCAAGGTCCGGAAGTTGGACCGGGCTAGTTGTTCGACGTAGATTATTAGCCGAGCTAAGTGAAGCGATGGTCCAAGGTTGAGCAAGGTCAGCGGGACAAATGGGTATAGCTGAAGAAGTCAGCTAGACACCTCAGATTTTGGCCAGATAAGAGTAATGCAATTGTAAAAGGCGGACTGTATTGCTATACAAGAAGTAACTCGTTAGGATTTGCTACGTGGCTTAATCGGAATGCAAGGAGAGGAATCCACTAAAGTTAGACGTCCCCAGCAGAGTCGCCAGAAACTGTAGACGTCCCCGAACGCCCCGGGAGGGTTAAGTCCCGTTCTGTTCGTTTGGGCTCACTACAGTTCAAAGGACTCGAATGTCACGGTTCTTAGTCTGAACCAAAGAGTCCAAATCCGGCAAATCGTTTTGAAAACAGATTTTTGAAAGAAGTGCCAAACATGGACTGCTTTGCCAGATACAGAGTCGCCACCTAAATATTTTATTTTTGGGAAATTTAGGAAACCCTGACTCGTTTGCCTAAGGCCACGTGTCCGTCATCACCAAAGTTGCCTCGGCTCGGGGACTTGGGTACGATTGGGGAAGGTCACTTCGTGAGCACCCCCGCTCGCCCGATCAAAGATTGGCCTCTACTAACCATGATATCTATTTTTGAAAACATTGTGTGTTCTTATTCCGGTTATTAGCCTAGGTTACTATGTGATGCGCACAGCATACAAGTATAGACTGAGTCGTCTGAATTGGAACAAAACACTTCGTGTTTGTTTGTGAAAATGGTTTGCTACTCGCAAGTAGGCTTAAAATGCGGATTTTGCCACCCTCGGGTGGGCTTAGAAAATATGATTTTGCCACTATCTAGTAGGCTTAAAACAAACAATCAATGCATTGTCCCAATTCAAATAACCCAACCTTCACCCACAGGCATTCAAGGAGTTATATCACATAAGCAGTTAGCCTCATGGTAAGCATGCTATTCATGGCAACACTCACACGCATGCAAGGATGCTAAAGCATAAAAACTCACCGAGTACTCCAAGCCAAAACAGAAACTCATTAGAAATCCATGCATGATCCTAGATACACAGAATTGCCTAATGCAACACATGCAAAGATGCAAACTATAGCAGGCTCGGCTATTCTAAACATGGCATATGGAATGCTACAACTAACACGTATTCAATTTGGAATTGAAATACAAATGCGGTTTGTATGATGCGCCGAGCCCGGTGCGTGCAAAACAGATGAATGATGCAAACATGCTGTCATACTGTATGCTAATTGAAATATGCCCTAAGCTAACCATCATAAGCAGGTAAATAAAAGGGAAGAAAGACGTGGGGTTGGAAGACATATATCACACTCACCCACACTTATTACAATTATGCCCTCGCGCAGAGGGTCTGAATAAATAATAATACAGTCCCAAATGAAAGAATAATACAGTCCGAATAATACAGTCCACATAATATACAAATCCCTAATTAATTAACCAATTAACTAAGAAAAACTGTAAACTGGCATGCAAGCCAGGGGCTGCCTTGATTTTGATGAATGCTGCATGTTTGGGCTGCCTTTGCGCGAAAATCCACTGGGATGTCCCAATTAGCCTCTGTTTACACCTTTTCTTGAAACGCGTGCCAAGTCTAAAAAATTTGCTGATTCTTGATTTTGCTGTAACAGAGAGCAGGAAAGGGGCATAGCAATGTATTTCACAAATATATGCATGCCTCGATCCTCGTGCCACCAATCACGCATATCGATGCATGATGGCCGAGGAGCCGAATTGCACAACTCAACATAGGATGAATGCATATGAATGCTACAACAAAACCTAACTCCATCACGGATAATCCGGAGTGTCGGTGACTTGGGAATTGAGACACATTCCGTTACTCGGAGTACGAAACGCGCCTCGTTTCTCGTGCCCGGGGTAACTCCTATCCCAAACATGATGCAATATGCATGACATGCATGAAATGCAACTAACATACAATCCTAACATACACGATGCTATGGAATGGCATACACGCTAAACGAGGTGATACACAACCGAGCATACACAATGCTATGGATGAAATGGCATACGCAATGCAATAATGGGCTTACACCAACATGAGAGAGCCTCAGCCACACCCACATAGGAGGCCATCAGATGAAAACAAGACACCTCGAAATGCGTGCACGCAAACCGAGAACGGACCCTCAGGCACCGAAATGCCACTCTAATGAGACATGGCAAAGACATGGTATATGGTATGCTAATATGCAAAAATCAGTGGCAAAACGAGGGGCAAAACAGCCCCGAAACAAGGCGAAATGACACCCGATGCATGGAGTCTCTCCCGAAATGCAAAACTAGTTACATGAAGTGGCTTACAGCTATACAAAGCATGCATAATTTGAACATGATATGAAAATACAGAAGCAAGGAAGCCCCGAGACAAGCATTTTTACAGTACAAAGCATGGTCAAACAGCAAGCATAGATAGGGCTAAAATGACATACAAAAATGGCTCCGCAAGGGAGGCAATGAAGCAAGTGATAGATGCAAAGCCCAAATGGCAAAATACCCTTCTACAACACTGAAGAGGGCCTAAAAACATGCTGTTTTTCAGTAGGTGACAACCCATAAAACAATATACAAACATGTTAAAAATGCCATGCAAGAAGTAGGCCGACAAGAGGCTATAACATGAGGTATACAAAGCATTCACCAAACAGCCAAATACCCTTAATGAGATATGTCCAGGGGGTAAAAATATGGCCATTTTCAGTTCTGATCATGGCCTAAAAATAGAAGCAAGGTAGGCTAACAAAGCATGCAAAAATGGGGGCCAAAGAGGGGTATAATGGTAAGTACTACATGGAGGCCCCCAACAGTGTTGAGCCCTTCTACAATGTTTTAGAGGGGCTCAAAATAAGCTAACTTACAGTTTATATCATGCCTCAAAACAGAATACACATAGGCTAGAAATACCATGCAAAATAATGGCATACAAGAGGGTATTGAAGCAAGTACCAAATGGGGGTCTCAAACAGTGTTGAACCCTTAAACAAACATGTAGAATAGCTCAAAATAGGCCTAGTTTCAGTTAGGGTCGGAGCCCAAAACAGTAAGAAAATAGGGTAGAAAAATGATACAAAAATTGAGCTCAAAAGAGGGGAAGTGACACTCACCCTTGTAGACCAATCTTTGGTTGCTTCTTGGACCAAATTTGCTGCCTCTTAGCTGCTGGAAAGCCTCCCAAGATGCTGGAAATGGAGTAGTGGTGGTGGTGCTTGGTGGTGATGAAGAAATGGGTTGGAACTTGGTTGTTTTTGAGCTTGGAAGTAGAGAGGGAGAGAGATGTGTATACAAGACTCTCCAACAATTTTTTCTAACCCTAAAAACAGACCTGAGGTGGTGTATATGTAGGCAAAATTGGTGGAAAAATGGAGGGAAAAAAGGGGGGGAAAACTAGTCAAGTTTCCCCCCAAAATGGCCAAACCCTCGGACATGGGTGTAGTGGAAAACAAAATTCACATCTAGGACACCCTTGGGGAGGGGGGCATGGCCGGCTAGTTTAAAGGGGCAAAAAGGTCATTTCACAAAAAGGGTGGCCGGCCAGCTAGATTTTCTGGCCGGCCAGCTACTTTCAGGGCAAGAAAAATAGACTACCGGGAAGAAAAGTGGCCGGTGGGTGATTGGGAAGTCCAATGGTGGCCATTCAAGTGTCCAAATTGAATCCCCGGAAGTTAGCTTTCCAATGGCGCAAACCTTGCATCAAAATTCCTCCTGTGGAAAAAGTTATGCCCGTTTCCGTGAAGTCGCGCAGATTCGGTCCCAACCGGAGTGATGCCCTACTTCAATCAACCATATCTCCTCCGTCCGGAATTGAATTTCGGAGATTATTGAGTGCAAAATGAAGCCCCGGGAGTAATCTTTCCAACGGTGGTGGCCTCATAGCTTGATTCCAAGTATCCAAATGAATAGGCCCGATTCGGCGAGGGCTGCTCGACTCTCTCTCTTAACGGTTCATGCCCGTTTTACCCCCAACTGGATTTCTTCCCCCTTCTCCTCTTTTCTTCAACTCCAAACCCCTAAGTAAGGTGTTTTGAAAGATTTTTCAAAGATTTCATCTCTCTTTCATTCATTTCCACTTTGTCTTTGCTCGGTTTACCGAAAAGCGTAACATTTGACAAAATACGAGCCTCGGAACATCGTAAAAACTTTATTTTCAAAATGTTTTGAAAGAGAGGGTTTTAAGTTCTAAAAACCATTCAAAATAGCTTTGGTCCAAAATGGGGCGTGTAGTTGGGATTTGTTCCTCTCTCTTTGCCGAAGAAATTGCACATTTCCCCTGCACAACTTTCTACGGTCAAAAATGGGGTGTCTACAGGTATAGCTGAAGAAGTCAGCTAGACACCTCAGATTTTGGCCAGATGAGAGTAATGCAATTGTAAAAGGCGGACTGTATTGCTATACAGGAAGTAACTCGTTAGGATTTGCTACGTGGCTTAATCGGAATGCAAGGAGAGGAATCCACTAAAGTTACGCGTCAATACCATTTGGTAGTTTGGCCAAATATTGTTTGGTAGTATTGACGTGTACACGTGTAAGGAATAAAGAGGGCAGTACAGTCATGCGTCCAGAAAATGATGAGCAGAGTAGTGCGCGCAGAAGCTATTTAAACTGTTTGGTGCCTCTATACAACAGGTCTGGAATCCTTACACATTGAGACCTCCTGATTATCAGAGCTCTCTCTCTTTTGTCTTCTCTCTCTCTAAAACTTTGCTAACTTGACCGTCGGAGAGGTCTTCCGGTCACCACCAGCCAAGTAACTTACCGTCGCTGTGCTCTTAGGTTATTCGGAGCGAGGAGTACGAAGAGCGACAAATATTTGCTCCTCGAACAATTGGCGCTGTCTGTGGGAATCCGATAGACAAAACCTTGTCCTCCAAGCTTTTCTAGTCATCTTTTATGGCGAACAATGACGAACATTTCGCTGTCCGCTATCGCCGACATAACACCAGAGTCCGTTCGACGCAAAGATAGCCTGTCTGCCATTCCGATGATGGTTGGTTTGGAGACCTCCATGCAAGGACTTCCCAGAGATGCGCAAAATAAGTGCGCAAGGAGTTCTGGGCGCTTTGTCAGTCCAAAAGAGCGTCACGGACAGCGAGACTCACACACTCAGCACCTGGAAGACAAGCTGAGAGACCAAGATAACATCATCAAGAAGATGGCAACGGAGATGAAGGCCATAAAAGGCCAGATAAAGGGAAATGGCGTTGTTGGAATGGAGAACCACTGTAAGCACGCCTATTCTCGCCGTTCCAGCAGTCAGAATAGACGTTGTACCCCTTCACTCTCCATCACAAGAAGCTTCAGAGTTGGAGACTACGTTACGCCAGCGGTGACATCTTGTACGCAGGACAGCAGTTACCATCCTTTACATTCGACGACGGCGTTGGGATATTCACGCTCTAATCGTTCGAAAGACCTGAGAGATGTGTCGGAGGAGCATGTTCACCGACGGAAAGCGCAGAGGGTGCCTGCATTGCAGTGGCTGGCCCCTAGAGGGCGAGCCAGTGAAGTGGTCACCATGCCACCATCATGCTTGGCAGCATACACACCACCAGACAGAGAATTGGCAAGGCTAAGCGCCACCCATTTTTCTATAGAGATCGAGAACACACCACTCCCCCCCAGGTTCCATTAGCCAAAGTTCACGCTTTATGATGGAAATACCAATCTGTACATGCACGCAAGCCACTTCCGGTAGGTTATGACTGGGCATAGGCAAAACAATACGGTCATGTGCCTTATTTTTCCATCGAGTTTGGGTGAATTGGGCCTAAAATGGTTTGAGAGGCTGCCAGAAGAAAATATCGAGAGATGGCAGCAATTCGTGAAGGCATTCGTGATACGATTCAAGACCAACACCAAAACACCCAAAAAAGTCGACCACCTTTTGAGAATCAAGATGGAAACAAGCGACTCCTTGAAGGAGTACAATGTCAAGTGTTAGGAGACATTCAATGAGATTCTTGATTGCCCGATGAACCTAGCAATCACCCAGTATAAACACGGTCTTCGAGTCGGACATAGACTGAGAGACTCGCTCATAATGAATCAATCGTTGGCCATGAAATGGCTTATGCAACACATTAATGAGCACATTCAAGTTGAAAATGATGTAGCCACAGCTACCGTGAAGACAAGTCCGGTAGTAGAGGACAAGAGAGTAACGGGAAGGATTCAAGCAGTCAGACAAGAGGATGGCCGTGCAAACAATCATGGAAGAGATCTAGGGAGTTCGGTTTTGGAAGATGTCAGTAGGAAGGCCGAGGAAAAGGAGCATAAAACTCACAAAATATAAATGGCCAATCTGTTTCCAGAACGCCGAATACTGCCAATATGAAGTTTTATTCTTAGTTTTACTTTTGTAACCCTTTCTACTATTGACGTAATAAAACAAGTAGATCGTTTTTTGAGAAGTGTTGTATTTCTGTCCCACCAAGCAGATTTAACGCTGTCCAAGGGGCAACTAATGATCATTTTGACAGAAAGATCAAAATTCCTTGTCGGGAAAATTTTGCTTGGCGAGAGGTTTGTTGATGGTTTTGTTTAGCTTTGAAATTCCTTACCGGGCGGATTTTGCTCGGCAAGAGGTTTGTTGATGGTTTTGATCAACTTTGGAATTCCTTACCGAGCGGATTTTGCTCGGCAAGAGGATTGTTGATGGTTTTGATCAACTTTAGAATTTCTTGCTGAGCTGACCTAATTCATCGACTTTGGAGTTTCTTACCAAGCTGATTTTGCTCGCCAAGGAACAAGTTGCCGAGCTAACTTTGCTCGCCGACGTTGAAATTCATTGTCGAGCTAATTTTGCTTGCCAAAAAGCAAGTTGCCGAGCTGACTTTGCTCGCCAACGTCGCCAAGAAGCAAGTTGCCGAGCTGACCTTGCTCGCCAACTTTGGAGTTCCTTGCCGAGCTGATTTTGCTCGCCAAGAAGCAAGTTGCCGAGCTAACTTTGCTCGCCAACATTGAAATTCATTGCCGAGCTAATTTTGCTTGCCAAGAAGCAAGTTGCCGAGCTGACTTTGCTCGCCAATATTGAAGTTTCTTGCCGAGCTAATTTTGCTCACCAAGAAACAAGTTGTCGAGCTGACTTTGCTCACCAACTTTAGGGTTCCTTGTCGAGCTGATTTTGCTCGCTAAGAAGCAAGTTGCTGAGTTAACTTTGCTTGCCAATTTCAAAGTTCCTTGCCAAGCTGACCTTGCTCACCAGCTTTGGGGTTCCTTGCCGAGCTGACCTAGCTCGCCGACTTTGGAGTTCCTTGCCAAGATGATTTTGCTCACCAAGAAGCAAGTTGTCGAGCTGACTTTGCTCGCCAACGTTGAAATTCCTTGTCGAGCTGATTTTGCTCGCCAAGAAGCAAGTTGCTAAGCTAAATTTGCTCGCTAACTTTGAAGTTCCTTGCTAAGCTAATTTTGCTCGCCAAGAAGCAAGTTGTCGAGCTGACCTTGCTCACCAACTTTGGAGTTCCTTGCCAAGCTAACCTTGCTCGTCAACTTTGGAGTTCTTTACTAAACTGATTTTGTTTGTCAAGAAGCAAGTTGTCGAGCTAATTTTGCTCACCAAAGTTGAAGTTCCTTGCTAAGCTGATTTTGCTCACCAAGAAGCAAGTTGCCGAGTTGACCTCACTCACCAACTTTGGAGTTTCTTGCCAAGCTGATTTTGCTCGCCAAGAAGCAAGTTGCTGAACTGACTTTCCTCGCCAACTTTGAATGTCCTTGCCAAGCTGATTTTGCTCGCCAAGGAAGTTGTTGAGCTGATTTTACTCGCCAAAAAGCAAGTTGTTGAGCTGACTTTGCTCGCCAACTTTGAAGTTCCTAAACCGGGCTGAAGTTGAGTAATCCCATTCTTGTTACAACAGAAGGGATTTAAGGCCAACGATCGAGCAACGCGAACCACCGAGCAAAGAGTCTAGCTCGGTCTAGTAATGTAATTCCGGTTACACGAATACGAACAGAATTAAGGGCCAATTGAGAGGGGAGGTTGCGCTAAGCAAACGGGCTGAGCTAGTTGTGACTTGGGCCTTGCCGTTGGATTATGCGACTGAGTTGGCATAGCTGAGGGCAATTTGGCCGAGGTTCTAAATCATGTGGCTGAGTTAGCCCAAGGTCCAGAAGTTGAACTGGGCTAGTTGTTCGGCATGGATCATTAGTCGAGCTAGGTGAAGCAATGGTCTAAGGCCGAGGAAGGTCAGCGAGAACAAATTGGTACGGCTGGAGAAGTCGTCTAGACGCCTCAGATTTTGGTCAGTTCAGAGTAATGCAGTTGTAAAAGGTGGATTGTAGCGTTATGCAAGAAGTAACTCGGTAGGATTTGCTACGTGGCCCAATCGGAATGCAAGGAGAGGAATCCACTAAAGTTGCGAATCAATACCGTTTGGCGGTTAGGCCAAATATTGTTTGGCAGTATTAACGCGTACATGTGTAAGGAATAGAGAGGGCAGTACAACCACACGTCTAGAAAATGACGAGTAGAGTGGTGCGCATAGAAGCTATTTAAACTGTGCTGTGCCTCCATACAACGGGTCTGGAATCCATACACACTGAGACCTCCTGGTTATCAAAGCTCTCTCTCTTTTGTTTTCTCTCTCTCTAAAACTATGCTAACTTGACAGTTGGAGGGGTCTTCCAGCCACCACCCGTCGGGTAGCTCACCGTCGTTGTGCTCTCACGTTATTCAGAGCGAAGCCAAGCTTGGATACGAGGAGTACATGTAGACACCCCATTTTTGACTGCCCTTAAGACTTGGGCGCTATTGATGGTTTACTTGGTGATGGAAGATGTACAGGGCAAAGGTTTGATTTCTTCGGCAAGGAGAGAGACAAATCCCAACCCCACACCCCTTTTTGGACCAAAAATATTTTGACTAAATGATTTTGAGACCTTAAAACCCTCTCTTTCAAAATAGCTTTTGAAAAAATTCCTACGATGTTTCGATGCTCGCATTTTGTTAAATGTCGCGCTTTTCGGTAAACCGAGCGAGGACAAAGTGAAAATGAATGAAGGAGAGATGAAATCTTTGGAAAAATCTCCAAAACACCTTGTTTAGGGGTTTGGAGTTGAATAAAATGGGAGAGGAGAGAAGAAACCAAGTTTGGAAGAAGTTTGGCAAGAATCCCGGTAGGATCGAAACTGAGCAGTCTTCACTCAAAGAGGCATAAATTTTCGTACACTTGGAATTATGAAGTGAGGCTACCACCATTGGAAAGAATACTTCCAAGGCTTCAATTTAGGCTCAAGAATGACCTGCAAAGGAGTCCAGATGAAGGATTTATGTCCATTTGAAGTCGGGCCCAAAAAGCAGATTTTTCTGTCCAACCAGAGGTGGAAGTTTTTGACCATAAATGGGATTTTTTGGCCATGTGCTGGCCATGAATGGCCAATTCCGCCCCCTGCCATCCAAGAGTGTCCCATGCCGGCCAACAATGATCAAGTGCTGGCCATTAGTGAAGAAGTGCTGGCCATTGATGGCAGAAAACAGTTTTTGGTAGATATTTTTGTTTCAGCTGTCTCTCTTGAAATATTTTCGACCTAAGGCTCTTCTATTGCTATATATTGAAGCCAAATATCTCATATGGAAGGGTTAGAACATTTTAGCAAAAGGTTTGGGAGCCTCTCTCTCTAAAACCTCTCTCTAGATTTCTCTCTCTCTTGAGCATTTGTGCTTAAAGGCTTACATACAACCATCTTCAACCTATCAACCCTTAACAAGAGTGGTTCAACTTTGGGCTGAGGCTGCTTGAAGACCTCTTGGAGCTTCCTTGGAGCTCTTGAAGGTCCTTTGGCTTGGTTTTGTTGCTCAAGTGTTGTCTTCCCTTCAAGATGTATAAGACTCACCCTTTAAGCTTGTCTTTCACACTTGCTTTGCCATATTTTTTCACAATTTCAAGGCTGGTTTTCAATTGTAAAAAACTCTGATTTTGAGGTTCTAAAATGGTGGTTTAAGCCTTGTTTGGTTAGGGAGTGTTTCCTCCCTTTTGCTCATTGACTTGCAAAGCCTTTTGAGCTATCTTTCAAGCTTTTCAAACAATCTCTTTTTGGCCTTAAAACCACTAAATCCAGAGGAATTTCAGTGGTGGAAAGCTTATTTTGAGGCCCAAAATGGGAGGGGATGGCCTCTCCTCCTTGTTTTTTTATGTCATGCCTTGTTAGCCTTACAAAGTATCATGTTTTTACGGCTTGTCTTAGCTTAGTTTGAGAATGTTTTTGGCTATATTTTAACATGTTTAAACTCTATTTTTAGCTGGTTTGGCCACTCATTGCTTGCATCTTGCACTTGTAGTGTAAACTTGCTCACTAGCCTAGTGTACTTAATGGTTTAGCCTATTAATCTTGCATGTGTATGCTCCACTCCAGCATGTTTTTGGCTCTGATTTAGCATGCTTTAGGACTGTTTTGAGTGGTCTTGGCCTTTTGAGGCTTGCTTTGTATAGCTATAGTAGAGTTGGCCTTTACTAGCTTTGTGATTTAAGGCTTCTAGCATGCTTTGCTTGGGTTGTTTGCATGCCATAGCATCATTTAGCATGTAATTTTAAAGCATATACCTCTGTCACACTCTCACATATATCACTCTTTCATTATTTTTGAGAGTTGTGCTTTGATGCCTTGCTTGTGAGCCAATTTGTGTGCATGCTTGTCTAGTCTTTTGAGTTTCAATTCTAGCATGTTTAGGCCTTTATTTTGGCATGTTTAAGCTCTGTCTAGAGCTGGTTTGGTCCTTTGTGATTGATATTGCATGGTTCTATGTAAAGCTCTTCACTAGTTTTAATGCTTAAGTCTCTTAGCATGTTGTACATGAGTTGTTTGCATGTTAGAGTCTCACTTTTCATGCCATTTCGGCACTGAAATTTTGTAACCTCTCTTTGTTCTTCACTTTTGAATTTGCTTTGAAAGTAGTCTTAAGCCCCTTGTTAGCTTGAGAATGGAATTGAGGCTCTCATACCTAATGGTTTTAGCCTTCTCTTGAGGGTTTCTACTAATCAAAAGCATGATGCTTCTTTCATGCTTAATGTGCTTGTGGCTGAGGCCATCTTTCCCATTAGAGGACTTTCACAATTGGACCAACCAGTTAAGGAATTGATTGGTAATCTAAAATGTGTAAACAAGAATTGAACCAAGTAAAACATGTCAAGATAAGCATGTTGAATGTGCAGTGCATTGTGTTCAATCGGGCGTTATATTGAACACAAGGTGAATTGGTCAATTTTATACTCAAAATGATGAAAATGAGCTAATTCCCTTTGTCTCCATTGCCTTTGATCTTCCATGATAAGGTAGTGGTCTTAGAGTCTTTTTTGTCTTGCATTTATTGAAATATGTGCAAGTTGGATCTTTGGCCATCATGCATTGCATGCTTGATTGATGGTTTTGGATCCAATAGTGCCTCTCCCTTGATGTTTTGAAATGATAAGGAGTGACATGGTACATACATATCCTAGGGAGACCCTCCATTTCCTCAGTTTTGTGCTTTGTTGCAGTTTGGTGTCACAGCACACCAGTGGCCGGCAACGCCACATTGATGGTCGGCACCCTTGCATTTTTGGCCGGCAGAGGCCCATCTTTGGCCGACATGTGGCCGGCAGAAGCTCTTCATGGGCGGTAGGCCACTGGTGTACTCTCCAGCCTTAATTTGGTAAGGCTTAGCAGAAAGATCTTGAAGACACCCTGCAAACAGAGTCTCTAAAGAGCAAACCGGAGAGCTTTTCGGGGTGAGAAACCGAATGCGTGCATGCATGTCCTACTTCTTCAAGCAGAGCTGAGTAGCATGGTTTTAAAGCTTTACTTGTTATTTAGCTTGAATTTGTAAATTAATTAATTTGTTAATTAGTTAATTGTTGTAATAATTAGTAAGTAGTTTACTAATTATTCGTTTGGTTTGTAATAATTAGTCTAATTAGTTTAATTAGATTGGTTGATTAGCTTAGCCTAGCTAGCTTAGCTTATTCATTCGGACCCTCCGTCGAGAGGGCACAATGTTGTAATAAGGGTGCGTATGTGTGTGCATGTCTTCCAACCCCCATTTTTTTCTCCCTCTTACTTACCACTTTTGATGGTTAGTTTAGGGCATATTTTGATTAGCATACCCTATGCTTCACATGTTTGCATCATTCATTTGTATTGTATGCACCGGGCTCGGCGTATCATCCAAACCGCATTGTATTTCAATACACTTACTTGAATACATGTTTCAAGAGCATGTTATCAATTGTTGCATTCATATGCCATTTTAGATAACCGAACCTATTTTAGTTGCATTTTTGCATGTGTTACATTAGGCATCTTAACATAATTAGGGTCATGCATTGATTTCTAACTAGTTTTCTGTTTTAGCTCGGAGTACACTGTAAGTGTTTATGCTTTAGCATCCTTGCATACGTGTGAGTGTTGCCATGATAGCATGCTTGTCATGAGGTTATTTGCTTAAATGCTAACTGCATGAATGCCTTTGGATGAAGACTTCATTACTTGAATTGGAACAATTTATCAAAATGTGAGTTTTAAGCCCACTTGGAGTGGCAAATTATCATGTTTTAAGCCCACCTTGTTTGGTGGCAAATCCGCATTTCTAAGCCCACTTGAGGGTGGCAAATTCAAACCATTTTCGAAAACAAACATTGAATTGTTTTGTTCCAATTTAGGCGATCTAGTCTATACTTGTATGCTGTGCGCATCACGTAGTAAGTTAGCTAAAGAACTGGAACAAGAACACATGTGTTTTCAAAAATAACATATCATGTTTAGTAGAGGCCGATCTTGGATCGGGCGAGCGGGGGTGCTCATTTCAGGACCTTCCCCTCTCGTACCCAAGTTCCCGAGCTAAGGCAACTTTGGTGATGACGGACACATGGCCTTTGGCACGAGTCAGGGTTTCCTAAATTTTCCAAAATAAAATATTTAGGTGGCGACTTTGAAATCTGGCAAAGCAGTCCATGTTTGGCGCTTTTCAATTAAAATCGATTTTCCAAAACAATTTGCCGGATTTGGACTCTGTGGTGATTTATCAGTCTTACATTGCACTTTGTGAGATTGGATTCAGAACTGTGACAAGAGTCTGAACTGTAGTAGTTAAAACCCAATTCACGCCCTCCCCGAAAGGGGGGCCCGTGGAGAGAGTTCGGGGCAGTCTATAGTACAGAGAGCGACAAATATTTGCTCCTCGTACATTTTCCACCTTCAATTATATCCTCCTTATCCCACAATTAAATACCGAAATGACAATTCAATAAATCTCACATGTTTCCTCTACGATCAATTTCACGTTTAATACCTTAATCAAATATGTTGTATTTGGTGACAATTTGTTGTATTTTTGCTTCATGAGAAATTAAAAAAAGTCAAAAAACACATTGCACTGCCGAGATTTTAATGAATTCTGAGCGTTGAGAGTTTATGGTATGTCACCATTTTACCCAACCACCTTCATGAAGTGCTTTTACTTTCATTTTTTGTTTGCAATGAATAACTGTATTAGGGAAAGTTGTTTCTTCATCGATCTTAACAAAATTGATGAGAAGTTTTTTATTTTTTTAATGGTATGACTTCCAAGAAGTTGGGAATTTGGCCGCATCATGGCGGTATATCATTTTTCCAAAAATGATTGGTGGCCCAAAAAGTTTGGCTCAAATTTGGCTCAAATTTCCTGTTTTGGCAATTCTGTTTTTTTTTTCTTTTTTTTTTTTGCCTTGGTTTTTTTTTTATTTCCAAAAGTGGAAATTTCGGGGCATTCGAGCCCCAAAATTTCGGGCCCTGAATCACTGCTGATCATTTTTCTCATGAAACAATATTTTTACAATCGCAGAAATTTTTGTTCATCAAAATTAATATGGTGGTACTATATACACTAATTAATATATTAATTAGTATACTAAACACTAGTTATGACATTATTATTGATCTTACTCATTAATAACATTACAAATACCAAAAACCTCTTAAATTATGCCACATTATCAATTGGTATACTAATTAGTACACTAATTGGTATATATAACATTATTTAAATTAATAATGTGAGTGAATATGAATGTGTTTATATTTTTAAATATGAATATTTACTCTCGCATCTATATCTATTTATTTATATTATATATAAAGTGAGCAATTTATTTGGTATCCAAGCCTTTGTTATTTCTCTTTATGTCTCATGTTTTCATTTTCTTATTTCAAAATAATAAAAAAAAAATTAGATAATTGAGAAGAGTGGTACTTGAAGTCTTTACTTCTCCCCGTGCACATGTTATACAAATATATTATAATATTAATTTCTTTGTCATTTATTTTTATTTGTACTTGTTTAAATTATACATGCACTATGTATGCTAATTATTGTACAAATTGTGTGATTAAATAAATAAACAAATAGATTCATACGAAATTAAATTAATTTACAGAATAAAAAAAACATGGGATTACATCATATAATTTAATGAACAGAGATACATATGATAAAACTTAAGGAAAAGAAAGCAAACTAAAACCTGTGTGATACTACAGTCTCCTTAAACAGATTCACCGCCTCACCGTAGGTGCTGAAGGTATATCAGCATCTATCTTCCAAGATACAACGGTCTAGACCTGCTAACGGAGAAGCACATTCTGTTTAGCTTCGGCGAATGGACAATGGCAACACTCTCTTACACTGGAAGAAGAATATATAAGCAAAAATTCTATATAGTATGGAAGCCAAAAATTCTGTATCTAAGACTAAAGAGGAGATCTCTTTTTATACACAATGGGAGAGAGAGAAGGAGCTTTTCTGCAACAAATGCAGAATTTAATTTCTGCAAAGCTGAAGAAGTAATGCAGGAAAACTGATGGTGTAAATCACCATCTTAAGTGTAGATGTTGCACACAATATAGACATGTGTATATATCTATAGCCACCAAATAAACCTAACCCAAAAAGATTAGGTTGATGGGCCACCGATCTAGCTCACCCCAAACCTAACCCATTCCCTAAAGCCCAACTCCTAAGATCCAAGATCCATGGACCCGGCCCGGCCTGATCTGGGTGGGTGGCGTGCGCATGACAATTTTTGCATAATCAACTTAGACTATAGTTTTGGCCTAAACCCATTCTTGAACCATATCTAACTCCCTTCCTTCGAAAAATTTGGATGCCCTAAAAGGTTTATGCCTTTATCAAAATCTTGAGGTTTAAATATCTATCAAAGCTTTCCTCTACAATCAATGTGTGATTGGTAGTTATACATAAGTTCCAATACCTCATTCATGAGGTCAACTTTATAAGATAATTTTTCATTTAATTCTTAATTTTTTTGTCATTCTTTTTGTGGTGTAAAGATCTTGTTAGAAAGAATCTAAACCTATTTGATCCCACTTCAACCAATGGTTAAGACCTACTTTAATTTTACATTAAAGTTACCATAAAATTATTTTTTTCCAACACTAGTCGCTAGTCAATAATTATAATGATTGAAATTGTCAATTTTGGTGTACTTTTTCTCAAGGGGACTGAATCAAGTAGCCCATTTCCACATGGTGGCTTGTAGACTCGAGCTAAGGCCTTTAGAATAGGAGAATTGTGAATGATGCTATATATCAATTACAGAAATGTTTTATAGCTCGAAAAATTTCCTCCCAAATCGCCCGAATTGATGAAACGACGTCGTTTTGATTTTGATTTTTTTTTTCCTCTCGTTTATATCTGAATAGAGGGGGAGAGAGGGAGAAACAGAAGAGAGAGGGAGAAAGAGAGAGGGAGATGAGAGAGGGAAACAGAGAGAGAGAGGCGACGGCGACGGCGATGGCGGGGTAGGGCGACGGTGGACGGTGATGGAGGGTGCAACGACGGTGACCCGGTGGATTTCTATTTTCTCTCTTTTTCTTTTTTTTTCTGGCTCTGAAGATGAAAATGATGTGTTGATGATGGTGATGCTGATGAAGATGCTGTTGTTGTTGATGAAGATTTTGTTGTTGATTTTTTTTTTTTTGGTGGTAGATCCAGATCTGAATGGGGGAAAAAAAAAATGTTGGCTGATGATGATGTAATGAAGAAGATGTTGTTGATGATGATGATGTTCTTCTTCTTCTTCCTCCTCTTCTGCGTCTTCTTCTTCTTCAAACAAACGGGAAAGGAAAAAGGGGAAAAAAAAAAATTAATCCCAAAACAACGTCGTTTTGGGATTTCGGGCAATTCGGGAGGCTTCCCATTCGAGCTACGTAGCGCGATTGTATCTATTATTTGTTGTGAAATTTTATGATACACAGCAGAGTATGCCCCAATTACGATATTTGTGGTAATTGGTTATTATATATTGTGATGTTAGTTATGACTTCGTTATATACTTGTGGTGTTAGTTATGACTTATTGTAATATTAGTTATGATATTATTTTAATTATGATCCAAAATGTATTTGGTTATACTTTATGTGGTGGTTGGTTATGACTACAAAAAATTCAGTTATGACATTTGTGGTAATCAACCCTACAAATGTCATAATTTACAAAGGGTGTCTACCATAACATATCTCACTAATCTACCCCATAGATTATGTAGGGTATTAAAATCTTCCATTAATTGTACAATTTAAACACCGTCTCAATTTTTAGATTCATAAACGCCTTATATTTTAGATTTTGAATTTAATCATATATTTTACAATCTTAATTCACAAGAAAGAAACAATCTTATGCACATAAATCTTCTATGCCGTAACTTTTAATTTGATTAAAATGAAATAGTTATACGTGTTACATTACAAATTTTATCATCAAATTTTGTTTTTAAACACTTATTATTAATTTTATTTTTATTTTTCAGCACTTGGTTCCACCCACTATACCTCTGCCTGTCGAATCACTTTTATTTTCCGAGTTACATAAGCATATTTTCGATTCAACAATGGAGGAGTGAAAAATAGTTACTTTTGACATCTCATTTGAATTGATCTATTTATCGATATGTATATATATTAGAACTACAGATTTTTTTAAGTCTAAACAGGACTAGGGCACAGCTTTTTAGCCGAGTTAAAAAAGAGTTAGTCATAGTGATTGAACTAAAATTAGCACTTTTCGAACAGAATTGGAGGTTAGCTCGAAAGATAGATTTGGTTTATGGGCTTAGACGTTAATTTGAATATCCAAATTGGGTCAACATTTGGTCCTATATATACGGATTAACCACTCCTAAAAATCCTCGAATGTGGAACACGATCACACATAAAGTGGGGCAAACGTGAAGAGTGGTAGAAAGAGTGCAATCACCTCCAACGGTTACCTAGGAGGATATATATTTGATTTCAAGTAGAAGAATAGATAGGCAACAAACAACAATGGTAGAGGGCCCTAATTTCTGTGGCTCAAATGGCTCGAATTTGTCAAAACGACGTCGTTTTGAGTACAAAATAACATCAAAATTGCCAAAACGACGTCTTTTTGGCAATTTTGAGCCATTTGAGCCACAGAAATTAGGGCCCTTAAACATTTTTCGGCAACAAATTACACTCAAAACTCATTTGCTCTATTGCTTTCAAGCTTACCAACTTAAGTATCGAAAAGTCTCTTGACCGACTACTAATTAAATTTTTTTACTTTTTGTGAGTGTTTCAAACCACATTCATTCAAGTTTTTACCGTTTGCCATCCCATCAAGTATGGTCAAATTTTTTTTTCACACACCATATAAGCCCTGTTTGGTAGATCTGTGGGAAAGTGCTTATAACTTATGCCTAAACAGCTTATAACTTATAACTATGAACATAAACTGATTTCTGACTTATAAATTAAGCATCTCCTGCCCCACTCAAAGAATAAGCTAATTTCTGATTTCTAAAAAGTTATACATTATAAGTTATAAGCTAAACCAAACACATCAAAATAGCTTAAATTAAACTGAAAATTGAAATAAACAACTTTTAAGTTACACTAAACAGGCCCATAATCTCGATTGTCTCAAAATTATAATTTGTTCATATATCACTCTAAGAATGTATATAATATATAACAAGTTCAATAATTTCGCCTTGTCCCATTATATTTGAAAATAGCCACGTGGACAATTCAATATTTGCAAGATATGTTCCTTTAATGATTTGATTGCAGGAGGACTTTAATGTGAATTGGATGTGATAGCCATGTAATAAATAGATCTCACTATGCTGATTCTCAGGTTCCACCTAGTTGAGGTTGCTCTGGACAGGTTGCGTCAACGGTCTCAATTGTTAATTAATTAATCTCCTCTTTTTTTTTTCAAATAATATATATAATTTTTAAATTATGTCAAAATTTTGTACGTTTTTGGTCTGTTAAAAAAATTTAAGAATAACAAATTTTTAAAAATTAAAATAAAAACTATAATAAGTCCCAAAAAAATTTATTTTTAATTTTTTTGGACTTTTTATTATTATTTTTCCTTATTCGTCTCATCGAATAAAATATAAAAGTCTTTTTTAAAAAAATTGTAAAAAAAATAAATTCACCAAGATAGAAATAAGCTAACAAAAAAAAACAAAAAAGTAAGCCCCAAACACCTCATCAACCCATGGAAAAGTATTTGGTGTTTTTTGTCAAGGAGGAGGTAGATTCTTTACGAACTTAAGGATGTTATTGGGCTTGTGATATAATTTCATGCTATTTATAAAAAGATGGACTTTAAACTCTATTAAGTTTTGTTTGACAAATAAATCAAGGTTGTTAAGATTTTTGTAGCTAAATATTTTAAGATTATTTGAACAATTAAGATTGAATGTGACCGATTTTATTAATTTTGACATTTTAATAAAGCTTTCTCTATCTATGATGTCCACCTCTGAGGTCCCCTCTTCCACCCACCATGGTAGAGATGAAAGAGGGAGGTGGGAAAGAGAGAACGTGTAAAACTTAATAATAAAGATAAGTATGAAATTATAAGCATGTAGAAAAATAAAATAAATAATTTAAATCTTCACAATTCTTATACATAAAAATGAAAACGATACAAAAAGATGTGACAATGGGTTCGTTTGGGAGGTGGATTGACTTTTTAGTTTTTTGGCTATTTTAATCTGAGGCTAAAAAGTCTCGTTTGGGAATGAATTTTTTGACTTTTTTAACTTTTTGTGAGAGAAATAATCTAATGATTATTAGTTGGATGTGATATTTTATCTTATTGGGCTAAAAAACCTACTTTGTTTTTTTGTGGCTAAAATAGCCCTAACACTATGTTTGGGTTGAAATTTTCAAAAACAATTTATTTTTTATTTATTTATTTATTTTTTGGTGTATTTTTTTGTCTTTAGCAATTTTGTAAATTATTTGTTAGTCACATTTTTTATAATTATTTTTTAGATGTAACTAATCTAAATATTCTTAAAAAGTAAAATATTTATGAAGATTATACAAAAAGATGTGACAATAACACTTTGTTTGGGTTGGAGTTTTCAAAAATATATATATAGTTTTTTTTATTTTTTATTTTTGTATTTTGTTGTCTTTAGTAATTTTTTAAATTATTTTTTAGTCACATTTTTTATTATTTTTTAGATGCATCCAATCTAAATATTCTTAAAAAGTAAAATATTTATGAAGTAAACTAAAAGGAATTCACAAATACTAAAAAAAAAAACAAACAAACAAAATATTCTAAATTATATATTTTTTTTATTAAGTAGTTTATTATTATTATTATTATTTTTTTAAGAATATCTAGATTAAGTAAATCTAAAATGTAACAAAAATTTAATTAAAATATTTACAACATTCATTAATTCGGTAGAAATTTGGAAAAGAAAATGAAAAAGGTAGATTAAATACTTTATTTCACATATATTTTTCCTTTCTCATTTTAAATTTCTGCCCAAATCTATAAACCAAAAACAACATAAAAAAAAAAAAAGAATTGAAAACTTGAAAACAATTGTTTTTGAAACTTCAAGATCAAAGTAGAGTGAAAAACTTAAGGAAAATTCTACTATACACACCTCCTACCATATGCATCTTAAGTTACACTATTTTATTATTTAGTTATTATTAATTTTCTTCTTTAGTTATGACCTTATTTTAGTTACAGTTCATGAGATATTTGGTTAGGACTTTTGTTTTTGTTTTTTCAATTTTAATTATGACTAAAAAATATGAAATTATATTAATTATAAGTTACATACGATACGCATATTTTGAAGAGGGTTCATCATAATCTTTTCCAAAACTCCAAGATTAAAGTAGAGTGAATATTTTTATTAGTTTTGAGGCATATGGTTATTTTGTGCCATTTTGGCAAGTTGGCAAAAAGTCAACGTTTTGCCAACAAAATAAAAAACGCCAGCCATGCTTTTTACCTAAGAAGCCCATTTGGCAAGACCAAAAAACGCAGCACCAAATTTACCAAATTACCCTCTAAAATATTTTAATTAATTAATTTAAAAATCAAAAAGTAAGGATATTTTAGTAATTTCAGAGTGATGTGACACTTAAGTCAAAAGCCAGCTTTTTACCAACTTCCCAAAACACCCTTTTATCTTGAAATCACAAAAAAAAAAAAAAAAAAAAATCACATCATTTTGCAAGAAACGAACCGCTGAGGAAAAGGGCCACCGAGGATAGTCTAGTCCGTATAGATATGGGCCATCACTAATCCAGCCCAGTTTAAAGTCGGTTTGGTTTGGTTTCGTCAACTCTTTTTGGTTCGTCTGACAGTTTTATTCCATATCACCGACACGTGTCCATCGAAACAACAAAAATGCTTTGAAA